>JAGFNQ010004370.1:0-67609 GCA_024364735.1 Boesenbergia rotunda | reverse complement strand
TTAGATACTACAGTGATTGGCACTAGTGCTAGTGGGAGATTGTTGGTGAGAGCCCTAGAGCCGATCATGTAATGATTGTATGGACTAATTTGTATCATATTCCTATGTATAAATAAAGGCATGTTTTATGGTTATTATACTTACGCGTATTTGTGCCAATTAGCTAAGTATAATAATGTCCTTGAGTAGAAGTTTCTTATCTATATCAATCGATTGGTTGAATCGATAGTGAGATGATATAGAGAACACTACTCTAAATAATTCCTAGTCAAGTATTAACATTCAGGGACAATGTTAATACGTAGAGACTAGCATGTAGGTCAACATGATGACTTGATCTCAAAAGTCATGGATATAGAGATATCAAGTTGACACATGGGTATGCATTGGAGAATGTATACTGAATGACCCGCCATGAGAAAGTATCATGGATCGTTATATGAGTGTCATATACTTTCTCATGTGGCTATTAGTATGACTATTAGTCCTTGGACCTGAAGTCACCATGGATTCCTACATAAGGAGTTACGTACTTTGGCTTCGTCAAACGTCACCCGTAAATGGGTGGACTATAAAGGCGATTACTGGGTATGTAACAAATTATGGGGAGGGATGTGAGTGATGTAGATGGGATCTATCCCTCCTATATGACGGGAGTGATATCGTATTCTTGATAAAGTTAGACCACAAAGTGCATGGCCATGCCCAAGTGAGTCAATATGAGATATTGAGCTCACTTGATTAGTGTGAGTCTACTTGGAGTTCAAGATATAGATTGACTCGAGGATGACACGGTCTATGCCTCAATTGAGTCAATCTAGATATCAAGGATAGAGGGACATTATCATATATTGTGAGAGTCACAATTATTAGTCACAAGGTGATGTTGGATCTCAACATTCTTGTAACTTGGGTAGCAATGATGTGTTGCTAGATACCGCTCATTGCTTATGTTTCTAAGAGGTTAGAAGCATTGCCAACGTTACAAGAACCTATAGGGTCACACGCAAAGAACAAATAGATGGAGAAAAATTGAAGTCAAGTTTGACTTGGCTAAATATGGAAAGTCCATAAAAGGCAAGTTTGACTTGACCTAAATCCAAATCAAGTTTGACTTGACTTGGTTCCACTTCAAGTTAGACTTGACATGGGAGAAGAAGTGAAGTCAAGTTTGACTTGGCTAAATATGGAAAGTCCATAAAAGGCAAGTTTGACTTGACCTAAATCCAAATCAAGTTTGATTTGACTTGGTTCCACTTCGAGTTAGACTCAACATGGGAGAAGAAATGGAGTCAATTTCGACTTGGCTAAATATGGAAAGTCCATAAAAGGCAAGTTTGACTTGACCTAAATCCAAATCAAGTTTGACTTGACTTGGTTCCAATTCAAGTTAGACTTGACTTGGTTTTCCCCCCCATTTGAATTTCGAATTCAAATTGATAGGGGATTTGGAAGGCCACCTAATGGCACTTAATGGCCATTATGGCCGGCCACCTAATGGCCATTAATGGCCATTAAGTGGCCGGCCACCCAAGGGGAACAAAAGGTGGGTTTTGTTTCATTTTGGTGGTGCTTCTTCTCTTCCCGGATTTTTCTTCTTCCTCTCCCTCTCTTGGCCGAAACCCATAGGGGTGCTAGCACACCAAGGTTTCGATCCATCTTCTTTTGTTCGCGTGGATACATATAGAGGAGTGTCTACTTTGATACTCTACGAGATCCGGCGGCCTCTTGGATAAGCGGGAAAGCGAAGGGCTACGCGTCAAGGGTAATGACCTTATCACGTAGATCTAGTGTAGATCTAGATATTAAACTCGTACTCGTATTTGTTTTATAAGTTCGCACGGATCCGTGGCCGAGATTCTGGGGTTTCCGCAACGCAAAAAGCGGTTTTTGCGGCCTAGAATGTCCAACATAACCCTCCAGGTTAGGACTTTTCCACACCTAACCCTCCGAGTTAGGACTTTTCCACACCTAACCCTCCGAGTTAGGACTTTTCCACACCTAACCCTCCGAGTTAGGATTTCATCCACCTAGCTTCTCAAGCTAGGATCTGACCCTCCAAGCCAGGCTTTCATCAAACCTAGTCCCACTAGGTATGCCTAGTCCACGACCAGGACTTAATCCCAATCATCTCATCAACCTAAACTAAAATTGGTGTCAACACCAAAATAACAATCAGGGTCAGACTGCATCAACAGGATCATCGGGTCAGGTTTATTTTTGACACCCCTAGTGTTGCGTTATGTTTTGTTATATTTTTCTTATGGTTTCCAACTGTGTGGGCTAAGGTAGGCTTGTGAGTAGCCGTGTGGCATGTATACAGGATCCATATGCTATTCATATAGGGGAAATACTATCCAATTTTCGTCGGGCATACACACCCCGCGACATGACATAGGATGTGCCAACGTAGGTGTTAGTTTGAAAACTACTCCTAGAAATTAGAGCAATAGAAATGGTTAGTAACAATATTTGACACAAAACCATTGTTAAAAATACCCAATATTAGTATTTTCAAGATTGCTTCTAATAGTTGTATGAATAGAAGCAGTTTACAATAGCAGTTTATGCAAATCAACGCTAAAACTATGCAATAGATGCAATTTAAAAATCAAGTTTATACCATTAGAGCAATAGAAAAGGTTTGTAGTAGCATTTTACTTAAACTTATGTTCAAAGAATCCAATATGAGCAGTTTAAAAATTGCTCCCAGAAGTTAGAATGATAGAAACGGTTAGTGACAACGCATGACCAAGAACTACTACTAAATGTACCTAATATCAGCAATTTTAAGATTGTTTCTAATAATTATATCATTAAGAGCAATTTACAGCAGTAATTTTTTCAAAGCGATGCTAAAACTATTTAATAAGAGCAGTTTCAAAATTGTTCTGAAAGTTCAAACAATAGAAATAATTTAGTTCTGACTAATTCAGTTGGTCGACTTTCAAGAGCGGTGTTAAAACTACTCGTAAACAACCACTCCTATATGGATTTTTTTTTAGTGACGATGGGAGCGAGACTGCATATGTGAAAGAGAATAAAAAGAAAGAGATAAGAGAATAAATTTTCTTAAAAATTCTCTAACTCATTCTAAATCATTTAATCTGATTTAATCCAATTTTTCAAAAATTTCAGAAAATTCTCCTACCTTTTCTATTTGGTTATTTTCAATTTTTAACTCTTATTATGATGTGTATATATATATAAACATGAATACAATTTTTTTATAACTTGTTGATTCCAAAAAATATATCAAAAAATAGGAAAACACATATATTATCGAAATTATTATTAAATAAAAAATTCATATATCAATTCAAATAATTATTTATATAGAATTCAAATCCTAATATAATTCTAATATAAAGGGAAAAGACTTATAATTTTAAAATTTTTAAATGAGAGATGTCATTTAAATACAATCAAATCAAGTCAAATTTAACATGTAATATACATTTATATATATTTGTTCAACTAAAGCTATATCATGAGAGATGTCATTGTCTAGGTTTTCTTTTCCGAGAAGCTTGTTGAATTTTGTATGAGAACATGTTGACATTAGGTTGGATTTAAAACGTGTATAAGTACAAGTTACGTTGACATGCAAAAGCCCATGGACTTGAAAGTTGCCCCCGCGGACTGCCCCCGCGGACTGGATCGGATGTAAGACGTTTGACCAATTTCGTCGAGGTCACAGGTTCGAGGATCGTCAGTTGTGCACGGGGATAAAATCCTAGTCTGTTGGCATTAATTTCCTCGACCTCAGGCGTCTCACCACACCAGTGATAATCATGGTTTGTCTCCCTCTGAAAACCTATGGAGTCAGGACCAGGGGGTCACTAATGTGACGGTTCCACCTTTTTTTCGTTCGCCATAGATTTGAAAGTACAAAATACAATAAAGAAATACAAAAATCTATGCCATCATATTTTATTTTGCACCTTGCTTGCCCAATTCATCTTAAATTTTTTTATTAAAAAAATATTAACAAATGCAGAATAATTATGAACATTAAAGTACAAACATCAATCCACATTTAATTTGGTTCAAAGTCGAGATCAATTTTAGCATAATAACCACAATATTCATCAACCCATTCACACGGTTTTAAATTTAATATTCATGTAGCTATCAAATGGAGCAACAACTAGCTGTCCCTTGGCTGGACAATCTATTGCTCTTAACCAATCCACTCGATTTGTCTAGCTTGCATGACTTACTTAGCTTTATTTTTTTTAGTTCCATAGGTATCCTAATTATAATAATTCTTCAATTTGACTTACTATTCCCTTGAGTTTTTTTATATAGATTATTCGATCCACTTAAATTTATTGGGAGAGAGTGAATAGTGATTCGCTTTGATTGTGTTCACCGTTGGATGTGATGGTCTACAAAGAGTAGTGGAAATAAAAGAAACAAACAAACAACACACGGACGTAACAAATCAAATTTTTACATGATTCGAAATCTCCGATTCCTAATCCACTGTAACGCCCCAAATTTTGGGCTTACTTTCGATTATAAAAAGGCCACAAAAATGTCGAAATATATATTATCAGATTGTATGACATGTATTTCATAAATGAATAAAATTACATTTTATGATTTTATGATTAAATGTTATGTGATTTCATTAGAAAGGATTAGGAATATGTAATTGCATAAATTAGAATATGTGATTGCATAAATTGGAATATGTGATTGCATAAATGTGATTTGAGAATATGAGAGTGAATTGGGCTAATGGGCTTTGCAAAAGTGAAAACCAAATAGGAGCAAAAATATGCTCTTGCCGAGGATCGAACCTTGAAACTCTTAGTAAGCAAAGCCTTGAAAAGCAACGAAGTAACCAATTCAACCAGCAAGGGATTGCTGAGAGGAAGGAAGGGAAATTCTTGTTAAGGGTTAGGGAATGTGAAAGGGTAGAGGAAGAGGCTCTTGATGAGAAACCCCTTGGTGAAGGGACACTTGGAGAAGAGGCACTTTGTCTCTTCCCTTAGTATAAATAAGAGGGAGTGCTAAGGGGCTAACCATCATTGTTGTAAGTACCCCTCACCTGTAGCATAATTGCTCTTGAATCGATTACATGACTCACATGATGCCCTCTACATGTCTCTACATGTTTCGGCCATCACCCTAACCAAGGGATAGGGTAGGCCACATGATTTCCTATGCTTAATAATGATGTTTGCATGAATGTATTATATTGTGTGTGAGTAAAGAAGGCTAGGAGGGAAGGGAATCCCCTTCTAAACCATTCGGCCAACCCTACCCTAGGGTTAGGTTCTTGAGCTTAACTTCATGATATGCACCCTAATGAATCTCTATGATATCACATGTGATGTATGAATGTTCATGATGTTATGTGGCTAAAAACCCCAAAGTACTCAACCCTACATGTTCGGCCAAAGGGCCCTATACTTGGGAATGGATTAGGCCAAATGAATACCATGCATGATAATGATCTTGTGTAAGATATGACATGCTTGTGTGATCTTGATATGTTGACTGAAATGCATGCTAGCCCAAATACAACTTTCGGCCAAGAGAGAATTCTTGGACCCTAGCCTTGGTTGCTCCCATGAAATGCATGCTTTATACTATGCTAGTTATCATGATTATGAATGCATACATATGTATAAGAATGAGCCCTATAGGGCATGAATGAAGAAGGCTTAGGGCCTAAAGAATACTTCCCTAGAAGGTTGGGACTAAGAGCATATTTCATGAAAATGAAGAACATGATAACTATTTTATTTTATAATGGCTTGTACTATAGACTCTTAAAGTGAGTCAAATGATTATGATACTAGGCTGAAGGACTTTTGAGAAGGCCTAGTAAACCCTAGTGGTTCGGGATTAGCTACATCGTTCCTATTCAGGGGCGCGCGCAAAACATGAAGTACAAGCCGGGCCCTAATGATTATGCTATGTTCAAGTATTATGTTTATATGTTTTCAAAAGAACCTTCCTATGAAGTTAACATGCTTAGATGTTTAAACATGCTTAAATGCTTACCATGCTTGAATATGATATATTCTCTTACCTTTTCATGATATCCGGTTTTGTGAGTAGGACAGGGTCTTACTAAGCTATTGCTTATCATTTAGTGTTTCCCCTTATGCTACAGATAAAGGACGCTAAGCTATGGAGGCTGCGGGAGAAGGGCAAGTGTGTGTGTGATAGTGCTGGTGGATAAAAAGGATCTTGCTCTTAGTTGCTTCAAGTTTTGGAACTTGTCATGTTAAACCCATGTTATGTTCTTTTTATATACATGTTATGTTTGAAGATGAATACTTGGTTTTGATACCCTATGACTCGCTATTGCACTCTTATATACTAAAACTGGTTATTAACTGCACTTCTGCTAGGAGACATGTTTTGAATATGCTATGCTTTTTCCCTCACCAAGTCATGATATCTCACCTTAGAAGATCTATGTTGATATACTATGTTCTATGCCTTGTATTCGTTATACTCTATCATGCCTAAATTATGCTTCATTACGCTCTTGCCTAATTCATCCATGCGCATAGCTTAGGTAGAATTGTTTACCCATCTTTTTGGTTACCTACCATGTTAGAGACACTTATATATCTTATGTCATCATGAATCTTATTTCTAATTTTGGTATAAAACCTCCCTATTAAAATGCGCATGCTTAGAATAATGTTACACATGATTTAATACTTGATGTCCATGCTTGGTTGAGTGTTCTGAAAATTAATTATGCTTCCGCTACATGAACCTTGCATGCTTTAATGTTACATGTGCCCATGCATAGAAAAATAAAAAAAATAATAATAATATGAATGCATGCGTGTAGTTGTAATGTATGAAAGTTTAAAGTAGCGCCGCCGAATTCCTAGGGGATTAAGGGCGGGCGTTACAAGTTGGTATCAGAGCAGGTCTACCTCACCACTATCACACTCATCAAGCCCTCATCCTGCCGCTTCCAAGTAAGAGATCCTAACCTCGCTTTATTTTATTTCATGTACAGTAATGATATATAGAGATGATTTATGCTTGCATAACAAGAGAAAGTAGCGTTAATTCTTATGTAGCTTATTTATCACCTGTATGATAGATAATAACCAGTAATTGTAAGATATGTTAACATGAACGATAGTTCCTCTTATATATATATGGATTCATTAATAATTTAGAATTTGGGGTAAGAGGGTGGTTACATATTGTAATCACTAGGGTAAACTACACTGATTGGGTGTGTGTTTTCCTCTGTATATATTTGCGAATTGCAAAAGGAATGGTTTAGTACTAACCATGTCATTTTCTTTTCAATTCCAGATGTTGCATGAGGACTACACTGAGAGGTGCCGCGAGCTGATGGAGCGGATAGAGGCAGTTGAGTATTGTCCGACCTGGGGAATTCAAGGCAACATAGGGTTTTTGGATCGGCTCTTCTGGAAACTGGAGCGGGAAGGGTTTCCAGTCATGGACGATCATAGGATCGGAGCTTTACTTCGTTCATTGCCCAACCGGGCAAGAGAGGTTGTGTTAGTAATATGAGAGAAGTGTCCTAAGGCAATCGCCTTATGATTGTAAACATTTATTCTAATAAATGATAATTCACTATTTGAGTATACATGTTTGTGTATTTGATTGAGATCTTAAACTCATCTACTGAATGTCCGCAATACAATTCACAACATAAGAGAATTTGTGATGGGATCACAACTAGTGATTATCTCTAAATGTGCAATTGTGAAGTATTGAAATTATCCCTAGTCGATGAATTGATAAAAACGGACACTATCAATTCTGTTGAGACTAGCATGGGTTATTCTCTAATCAGCTGATTCTCACTGGCTGGTGACATTGGGATGTCCGGAGATAAACATGGATGCTAGTTAAGGGAACTAGTTCATTGGAGTGACTAGCTGTAAGACTTCATATGGGAATCTACATGTAGATATGTCAATGAAGTTCTTACTGCAGCTTAAGTGCGATGTTCCTTTGACTTGCGGTGTTCAAGTCATCTTGGTCATGGAGACTTATACTTTAACATCTTAAGCAAGCATCTCCAAGGAGGTGTGGACCCAGGATGATTGGGTATAAGCCGAAGTGCCCGAAGATGTTTGAACAGCCTACAAAGGATTCACCACTCCTTGCGAGGAGATGTATACCCAGGCCTATCGTCGGATTGTTACTCAAAACCTCTGGCCAGAGTATATCATGTTTAGAGTGCGAGTCTCTTAAATACATGAGAGTAATTAGAAATCCAAAGGACGAGAAAGACACTACTTGGGCTAGGTGTGACGTAGTCAGTCTAGTGGGGACTGACACAAACAGACCATGTCCTGAACCAAGTGGGTATAAGGTGGTGAAGGGAATGGGGCACGATTCATTAGAGCTGCTGAAGGGTTTCAGAATTACTTCTGAGGTCAAACCGTTGATCTTTCGATTAATTGGGGGTCATGATGTACTACTAGGTGCCACTCATGATCGTTCTATAATTAGTTGATTATAGACGGCCAACATAAATCGAAAGCCTATTTAGTCACACGCACTACGAGTAATCCGAGGGATTTAAAACGAGTTGAAAATTGATTTTCCGATCAAGAGAAATAAGTCGAATCTGAGTTAATCAGAGGCGCAACGGAAACTTAAAATGGCTAAGTCTTTTGAAGGCTTAATGGGCGAATTAAATGAGTTTAATTCGCGATGGAATCGGCTTGGTTTGGCCGGCCAAAGAGGGTGTCCACCCTCTTGGTTTGGCCGGCCATTAAAAGGGGAATAAACCAATTTAATTGGTTTAATTAATAAAATAAATCTAGCGCGATTTGTTTTATAAATTATGGATAAATAAATTTGTATAAAGAAATTTATATAAATAAATTTATAGAAATTTATTTCTTTTTGGGAAATTAAAATAATCCGTGGAGTGGTTTATTTTAATTTTATAAAATCAATTATGAATTGATTTTTCCATTAAAAGAAAAATTTATAAATTTCTTATAAAATTTATTCCATAATTAAAGAAGAGAATAATTTGTTTTATTATAAAGTTAGTTATAATAAAACTAGGCATAACGGAATTATTCATAAGAAAATTTATAAGATAAATTTCTTATGAAAATTAATTCCGTTAATTCCGTTAAAGAGGAGACTTAGCAAGGGAGAGGTTACTATATAAAGGAACCAAAGGCTAGCCTTCAATTCCAATCAATTAAGTTGATTAAGAGTTAATCCTCTCCCTCTCTCTCTCTTATTCTCTTCCTCCCTTTTCCCCTTCTCAACCCTAGGGCCGGCGCCCCTTGAGGCAACTAGGGCCGGCGCCCCTTCATCCACCTAGGGCCGGCGCACTTCTTCCCTTAGGGTTGGTTGCCGTGAGCTATCAAGGAGAAGGAGAAGCCAAGACAAGAAGAAGAAGACGCGGATCACAACTCCTCTCTTCCCGGAATTTAGATTCCGTTTCTTGTTGGTGAGTTTCCATTCTTTTCTCTTGTTCTTCTAGTTGTGCCTTTAGAGAATCTAGTAGTTCTCGTCGGCACAAAACTCGTGACTTTGCGAAGTCATCCCGAAGAGAACTCGGCGTGGACGCGAATAGAGGCGAAGCTTCCAAGGGACGCTACGGTTGGATCTCGTCCCTTACTTCGAGTTACGCGAGGTACTTAGTAAATTAGTTTACTTTTCCGCAAAGTTTTAATTTATGATTATGTCCACACACCATAAGGTTGCATGCTAGATACGTGGTTAAAATAATTTAGGAAATTATTTTATGCTAATTCTTCCGCTGCACGTAAAAATTTAAAATTTTACGAACCCGTATCCTTGTCGACATGCACCCGGTCCCAACAGTGGTATCAGAGCCGGTTAGTGTTCGACATAATCATATAATTGTTTTGCGGAACACTTTGTCATGATCTCAATTTTGGAAAATTTTTCAATTATGGAAACTTTCCAATTATGATAAATTTTAGATTTAGGAATTTCAAAGTTTGGAAATCCTCATGAAATTTCGCAAACTTTTGAAATTTTCTAGTTTCTGAAATTTTATAATAATTGTGAAAACTTCCCATCTTTGGAAACTTTCCAATTTTGGAAATTTTTCTAATTTTAGAAATTTTCCAATTTTGGAAATATGTAAGTTTTCTTTGTACCAGAAACTTACAACCATTCTGAAAATCTATTATGAAACCTCGCAATTTTGGGCACTTTCTTTTGAGAAAGTCTAGACAAATTTATGGATAATTAGTTGACAATTTCAAATTCGAATTGGCTTTAAATTATTAACAAAATTCTTTATTTTGGATTGAGCCTCGGGGAGCCGTCCAATTTAAAGTTAGTTGTTGTAATTTAATTTCCCAATTTTGAATGAAATTGTCATGTTTGATTTGGTTGCGTTTCCGAAACGGACCAAATTGGATTTACGACAAATTACTTTTCTTTGGGTATCTGAGCCTCGGGGAGCCACCCTTAGAAAACGATTTGTTGTAATTAATTAAATCCATGAATAAAACATGATTTAAGAGGTGATGCTCTTACATGTTGTTGTCTCCAAAATTAATTAGGAAAATGGTTTCCTATAGAGTTTTCTTAATTGAGATTTTCATGAAAATAATATGTCGTTGAATTAAGGGAATTGCCTCTTAATTTAATAAGATTTGATTTAGAGAAATCAAAGTCTTAAACATATTATTTCCGAAATTGATTATGACAATTTAGGAAATTGTTTCCCAAAACAATTCCTTTAATAAAGTATGAAATTAGAATGAGGAAATCCGGTTCCTAATTCAATTCATGAGACTTGATAAATTAAGTCACATACATACTTTATTAAGGAAATCGTTAGTCATGACATAATCATATGTCATGAATGTGCTTAGAAAAGATGAGACCCAAAACCCCTTACAAAATATTAAGGCTAACACCTTCCATTAATATGGTTAGAACCGGAGTTTTGTTTCTCGTTTGGGTTGATGGACACATCCATGCCCGACTTGAACCTCAACATGTTCAAACCATGGAATTAGTTTATGAATAATATAGTTGGAGTCAGAGGTCAATCCTTAGTTTTGGTTGTTGGACACATCCAAGCCTGACTAAACGGTTGAATGAGCTCCAACCATATTAAAACTATTTCTTGATTAATGGGTCAGCCTTAAGCTTGGAGCATCGATTTGTTGTGCCACAGCCAAGGTCGATGTAAAGAGAGGTGCAGTTGGGTGCTATGTATAATGTTACATACTTGTTAATGAGTTAACAACCCAATGATTTATGCAAACATTCAATTAGTTGATAGCATAAAGTGATAGTTACATATATGTGATATGTAATCGGTGTAATTACCTACCTTCATAGCTAAGAAAAACTTGATGGCCACAGTCATGGTTGTTCTTATCTATGGTTGGATATCAACCTATTTGGAGATGTTCCTACGATCTCCCGAATTGATAAAAAGGGTTATTCAATTTGAAAAATAAATAGGATTTTATTTATGTATGTTGATACATTCTTTAATCATTCTTCTCACATAAACTCAATTTGTATTTCTAGGATAATCACTCGATCATGTCTTCTCTAAACTTGCGTTCCATTTTGGACACCAATAAACTGACTGGGCCGAACTTCATGGACTGGCTTCGAAACCTGAGGATAGTCCTCAAGGCGGAAAAGCTTGCTTATGTCATTGAAAATCAACTTCCCGACCATCCTCCAGAAAATGCAACTCCGGACCAATTGTTGGCCCATCAGAAACATGTGACCGATTCTGAACTTGCGAGTTGCATTATGCTAGCCTCTATGGTACCTGAGCTACAAAAGCAGCATGAGCATATGGATGCTTATACCATCATCTTCCATCTTCATGAGTTGTTTGAAGAGCAGGCGAGATCCGAAAGGTTCGAAGTCTCCAGACTCCTCTTCACCACTAAGATGCAGGAAGGCACTTCTGCCTCGCAGTTTGTGTTAAAGATGTTGGGGTACATTGAGCGACTGAGCGCACTCGGTTTTGCAATGGATCATGAACTAAGTATTGACTTAATTCTGAGTTGTTTGCCCAAGAGTTATTCACAATTTGTGATGAACTATCGGATGAACAAACTGGAGACCACCATTCCTGAGTTGCTCAACCTGCTGAAGACTGTGGAGCCTTCTGTAAAGCCGGATCAAAAGGCAGTACTGTTAGTTGGTTCCTCGAAGAAAGGTTCTAAGAGGAAGGCCAAAGAACAGAACAAGGGGAAGAAGAAAAAGGCCAAGAAGACTGAAAAGAAACCAAAAGGAACCTGTCATCATTGTGGCAAGGAGGGTCACTGGCGAAGAAACTGCAAGGTTTATCTTGAGTCCTTGAAGAAGAAGGCATCCGATGCCCCATCCTCTTCAGGTATCTTCGTTATTGAATGTCACTCTATTTCCTCAGATACCTGGGTACTTGATACTGGGTGTAGCTCACATATATGTAATGACATACAGGGGCTAAGGAATAGAAGAAGACTCGTCAAGGGAGAAGCGAATTTGCGGGTTGGAAATGGAGCAAGGATTGCTGCTGTTGCCATCGGAACATATTTGCTAAAGCTCCCAACTGGACGTGTCTTAGAATTGGATAATTGTTATTTCGTTCCTTCGTTAATAAAGAACATTGTATCTATTTCATGTTTGAATGAAAAAGGTTATCATTTAACTTTTAGTAACAATTGTTGTTACATAACTTTAAATGGCGTTCTTTATGGGAATGGAACTTTGTGCAATGGCATCTACACGTTAGATTTATCCAGTGACGTTTTCAATATCGAAGTTAGCAACAAACGTGCTCGAATAGATAATCGAATAGACTCCTACACGTGGCACTGTCGTCTTGGCCATATAAGTAAGAAACGCATGACCGAATTACACCGATGTGGAATTTTGGAAACATTTGAACCCGGTTCATTTGATACATGCGAATCATGCTTAAGAGGCAAGATGACCAAATTACCCTTTTCCGGAAAAGGTAATCCAGTGGGAGAATTGCTTGGTCTAATACATACCGATGTATGTGGACCAATGTCAACTCTAGCACAAGGAGGCTATAGCTACTTCATCACCTTTATCGATGATCACTCACGATTCGGGTATGTGTTCTTGATGAAACACAAATCTGAAGCTTTTGAGAAATTCAAAGAGTTCAGAAATGAAGTAGAGAAACAACTTGGCAAAAGTATTAAAATACTTCGATCAGATCGGGGTGGTGAATACTTAAGTCAAGAGTTTCAAGATTATCTTAGGGACAATGGGATATTGTCCCAATGGACTCCGCCGTATACACCACAGCATAATGGTGTATCTGAGAGGCGTAACCGAACCTTGATGGACATGGTTAGATCCATGATGAACCATGCAACTCTTCCAAAATCCTTTTGGGGCTATGCACTTAAGACAGCTGTTTACTTGCTAAACAGAGTCCCGACCAAGGTAGTCTCTACTACTCCATATGAGATATGGAATAGTAAGAAACCTCACTTAACTCACCTTAAGATATGGGGTTGTCCTGCTTATGTGAAGCGGACTATATCAGACAAATTGGATGCTAAGTCTGATAAATGTCTATTTATTGGGTACCCTAAGGAAACGAAGGGTTACCAATTCTATCATCCCTTGGAGCAAAAGGTGTTTGTTTCAAGGCATGCTGTATTTCTGGAAAAGGAATTTCTTTTACAAGAAAACAGTGGGAGTGGCATTGAACTTGATGAAGTTCAAGAAACTCCAATAGACATTACAGAGACACCTAGTCTAGGCCCACAACCGATAATTCATAATGATGAGCTATCAGTTGAACCTAAAACAACACCACCTCTTCGTAGGTCTGATAGGGCACGCAATATTCCAGAGAGATACGGATTTCTCGTAAGTGAATCGAACGACGTGTTACTCATAAGCGATGATGAACCTATCAGTTATGAAGATGTCCTGAAAAGTTCAGAAAGGGACAAATGGCTTGAGGCCATGAAGTCGGAAATGGATTCCATGTACGAAAATCAAGTATGGGACTTGGTTAACCCACCCGAAGGGATTAAGCCCATAGGGTGCAAGTGGGTTTTCAAGAAGAAAACCGACATGGAAGGTAATGTAGTTACCTTTAAAGCTAGATTAGTGGCAAAAGGATATCGTCAGAAACAAGGAATTGATTATGACGAAACCTATTCGCCAGTAGCTATGCTTAAATCCATTCGGATGCTCCTAGCCATAGCAGCTCATTATGATTATGAGATATGGCAAATGGATGTGAAAACAGCTTTCCTTAATGGAAACCTGCTTGAGGATGTATACATGATACAACCTGAAGGTTTCACATCGGTTGATAAAACCAAAGTATGCAAGCTTCGACGATCCATATATGGACTGAAGCAAGCATCTAGGAGCTGGAACATCCGTTTTGATGAGACAATCAAAGAGTTTGATTTCTCACAAAATCCTGACGAACCTTGTGTGTACAAGAAGGTTAGTGGGAGTGCAGTCATATTCCTAGTATTATATGTCGATGACATATTACTCATAGGAAACGATATATCAGTCTTACAGACAGTTAAAATTTGGTTGTCCAAAACTTTCTCCATGAAAGACCTGGGAGAAGCAACCTATATCCTTGGGATTAGAATCTATAGAGATAGATCAAAACGGTTGCTTGGTCTTTCGCAGTCTACATATATAGACCGAGTGCTAAAAAGGTTTAGCATGTCGGAATCCAAGAAAGGTTACCTTCCCATCAGGCATGGGATCAACCTTTCGAAGTCTATGTGTCCGCGCACAGAAGACGAGAGGATTTGCATGAATAAGATACCTTATGCATCCGCGATAGGATCTATCATGTATGCTATGTTATGTACTAGGCCCGATGTATCATATGCTCTGAGTGTCACGAGCAGATACCAGTCTGATCCAGGGATGGATCATTGGGCGGCTGTCAAGACAATCCTTAAGTACTTAAGAAGAACTAAGGATGTGTTCCTAATATATGGAGAAGGAGATATGGTAATACGTGGGTATACAGATGCCAGTTTCCAGACAGATAAGGATGACTCCAAATCTCAGTCTGGATACGTATTTACTTTGAATGGAGGCGCAATAAGTTGGAAGAGTTCCAAACAAGACACCGTAGCGGATTCTACCACGGAAGCGGAATATATCGCAGCTTCGGAAGCAGCAAAGGAAGCAGTTTGGATCAAGAAGTTTGTCTCAGAACTTGGTGTGGTTCCAACCATTGATGAAGCAGTGCCGGTTTACTGCGACAACAATGGAGCTATTGCACAAGCGAAGGAACCAAGGTCTCATCAGCGATCCAAACACGTGCTTCGACGCTATCATCTGATCAGAGAGATTATAAGTAGGAATGACATACAAATTGAGAGAGTTCCCACTGAAAGGAATATAGCGGATCCTTTAACTAAGGTCTTGCCTCAAAGCAAGTTTGAGGGTCATGTTAGAGCCTGTGGTATTGGATACCGTAGCGATTGGCATTAGGCCAAGTGGGAGTTTGTTAGTAATATGAGAGAAGCGTCCTAAGGCAATCGCCTTATGATTGTAAACATTTATTCTAATAAATGATAATTCACTATTTGAGTATACATGTTTGTGTATTTGATTGAGATCTTAAACTCATCTACTGAATGTCTGCAATACAATTCACAGCATAAGAGAATTTGTGATGGGATCACAACTAGTGATTATCTCTAAATGTGCAATTGTGAAGTATTGAAATTATCCCTAGTTGATGAATTGATAAAAACGGACACTATCAATTCTGTTGAGACTAGCATGGGTTATTCTCTAATCAGCTGATTCTCACTGGCTGGTGACATTGGGATGTCCGGAGATAAACATGGATGCTAGTTAAGGGAACTAGTTCATTGGAGTGACTAGCTGTAAGACTTCATATGGGAATCTACATGTAGATATGTCAATGAAGTTCTTACTGCAGCTTAAGTGCGATGTTCCTTTGACTTGCGGTGTTCAAGTCATCTTGGTCATGGAGACTTATACTTTAACATCTTAAGCAAGCATCTCCAAGGAGGTGTGGACCCAGGATGATTGGGTATAAGCCGAAGTGCCCGAAGATGTTTGAACAGCCTACAAAGGATTCACCACTCCTTGCGAGGAGATGTATACCCAGGCCTATCGTCGGATTGTTACTCAAAACCTCTGGCCAGAGTATATCATGTTTAGAGTGCGAGTCTCTTAAATACATGAGAGTAATTAGAAATCCAAAGGACGAGAAAGACACTACTTGGGCTAGGTGTGACGTAGTCAGTCTAGTGGGGACTGACACAAACAGACCATGTCCTGAACCAAGTGGGTATAAGGTGGTGAAGGGAATGGGGCACGATTCATTAGAGCTGCTGAAGGGTTTCAGAATTACTTCTGAGGTCAAACCGTTGATCTTTCGATTAATTGGGGGTCATGATGTACTACTAGGTGCCACTCATGATCGTTCTATAATTAGTTGATTATAGACGGCCAACATAAATCGAAAGCCTATTTAGTCACATGCACTACGAGTAATCCGAGGGATTTAAAACGAGTTGAAAATTAGATTTTTCGATCAAGAGAAATAAGTCGAATCTGAGTTAATCAAAGGCGCAATGGAAACTTAAAATGGCTAAGTCTTTTGAAGGCTTAATGGGCGAATTAAATGAGTTTAATTCGCGATGGAATCGGCTTGGTTTGGCCGGCCAAAGAGGGTGTCCACCCTCTTGGTTTGGCCGGTCATTAAAAGGGGAATAAACCAATTTAATTGGTTTAATTAATAAAATAAATCTAGCGCGATTTGTTTTATAAATTATGGATAAATAAATTTGTATAAAGAAATTTATATAAATAAATTTATAGACATTTATTTCTTTTTGGGAAATTAAAATAATCCGTGGAGTGGTTTATTTTAATTTTATAAAATCAATTATGAATTGATTTTTCCATTAAAAGAAAAATTTATAAATTTCTTATAAAATTTATTCCATAATTAAAGAAGAGAATAATTTGTTTTATTATAAAGTTAGTTATAATAAAACTAGGCATAACGGAATTATTCATAAGAAAATTTATAAGATAAATTTCTTATGAAAATTAATTCCGTTAATTCCGTTAAAGAGGAGACTTAGCAAGGGAGAGGTTACTATATAAAGGAACCAAAGGCTAGCCTTCAATTCCAATCAATTAAGTTGATTAAGAGTTAATCCTCTTCCTCTCTCTCTCTTATTCTCTTCCTCCCTTTTCCCCTTCTCAACCCTAGGGCCGGCGCCCCTTGAGGCAACTAGGGTCGGCGCCCCTTCATCCACCTAGGGCCGGCGCACTTCTTCCCTTAGGGTTGGTTGTCTTGAGCTATCAAGGAGAAGGAGAAGCCAAGACAAGAAGAAGAAGACGCGGATCACAACTCCTCTCTTCCCGGAATTTAGATTCCGTTTCTTGTTGGTGAGTTTCCATTCTTTTCTCTTGTTCTTCTAGTTGTGCCTTTAGAGAATCTAGTAGTTCTCGTCGGCACAAAACTCGTGACTTTGCGAAGTCATCCCGAAGAGAACTCGGCGTGGACGCGAATAGAGGCGAAGCTTCCAAGGGACGCTACGGTTGGATCTCGTCCCTTACTTCGAGTTACGCGAGGTACTTAGTAAATTAGTTTACTTTTCCGCAAAGTTTTAATTTATGATTATGTCCACACACCATAAGGTTGCATGCTAGATACGTGGTTAAAATAATTTAGGAAATTATTTTATGCTAATTCTTCCGCTGCACGTAAAAATTTAAAATTTTACGAACCCGTATCCTTGTCGACATGCACCCGGTCCCAACAGGTTGCGCATCAGATCTGGGGACAGCACAGATGCTGTATCTCATATGCGGACTTATGTAGGCAGCTTCTCCGCCATGAGTTCCCAGAAGATCTGGAAGACTCGGAGGAGGATCCCGAGCCCTTCGAGGAGGATCCCGAGCCGTTCGAGGAGGATCCCGAGCCGTTCGAGGAGGATCCCGAGCCGTTCAAGGAGGATCCCGAGCCCTTCGAGGAGGATCCCGAACCCTTCGAGGAGGATCCCGAGATGCTGGAGATGTTCGAGGAAGACCTTGAAGCGGTCGAGGAGATTCTCGAGATTGAAGAAGAAGACCCGATGGGAACAGTAGAGGATCCTAAGGCGGGCCAAAGGGAGATGAGCGAGGAGATAGTAGTCATCGCTACGATGTTCTTTATTTTGGACCTAACGGCAGCCCATCTGGCTCGCTAAGTTAGATTAGTTTTGTATGTAGACTTATAAGAATGAATAAAAAATAAATAAATAAATAAATTTTGGGTGATATAATAAATAAAAATCTCTTTTACCCAATATTGATCATGCGACACATAAGGACGAATATTACGGAAACATAATATGAGTTGGGTTACCCAGGATAGATGACCTGTTCGATCAATTGAAAGGAGCTACCATCTTCTCCAAGATTGACCTTAGATATGGTTATCATCAAGTCAAAGTGAAACCAGATGATATACCGAAGACGGCCTTCCGAACGAGATATGGACATTATAAGTTCGTAGTAATGCCATTCGGAGTAACCAACGCTCCGGCTATGTTTATGGACCTGATGAATCGGGAATTCTCGGCATTTCTCGACAAGTTCGTAATCGTCTTTATCGACGATATTCTTATCTACTCAAGAACCCCAGAAGAGCTATGCGGATAAGCGACGTAGACCGCTAGAATTCCAAGTTGGGGACGTAGTATTCCTTAAAGTGGCTCCTATGAAAGGAGTTATGAGATTTGGAAAGAAGGGAAAACTGAGTCCGCGATATGTAGGACCGTACAAGATCCTAAAGAGAGTAGGCCCGGTAGCTTACGAGCTGGAGCTACCGCAGGAGATGTCAGCTATTCACAGCGTGTTCCATGTCTCGCTGCTCAAGAAGTGCACTCCTGACCCAGACCAGGTGATCGAACCACAAACGGTCCAGATCCAGGAGGACCTAAGTTATGAAAGTCGGCCCATTCAGATATTGGACCGAGAAGTTAAGAAGCTAAGGAACAAAAAGGTGCCCTTAGTAAAGGTCCTGTGGCAAAGTCAACGGTTCGAGGAGGCCACCTGGGAACGTGAAGATGAAATGAAACGCAAGTACCCAGAATTGTTTTAGTTCGAGGACGAACTTTCTATAAGGTGTAGGGGATTGTAACGCCCCAAATTTTGGGCTTGCTTTCGATTATAAAAAGGGCACAAAAATGTCGAAATATATATTATCAGATTGTATGACATGTATTTCATAAATGAATAAAATTACATTTTGTGATTTCATGATTAAATGTTATGTGATTTCATTAGAAAGGATTAGGAATATGTAATTGCATAAATTAGAATATGTGATTGCATGAATTGGAATATGTGATTGCATAAATTGGAATATGTGATTGCATAAATGTGATTTGAGAATATGAGAGTAAATTGGGCTAATGGGCTTTGCAAAAGTGAAAACCAAATAGGAGCAAAAATATGCTCTTGCCGAGGATCGAACCTTGAAACTCTTAGTAAGCAAAGCCTTGAAAAGCAACGAAGTAACCAATTCAACCAGCAAGGGATTGCTGAGAGGAAGGAAGGGAAATTCTTGTTAAGGGTTAGGGAATGTGAAAGGGTAGAGGAAGAGGCTCTTGATGAGAAACCCCTTGGTGAAGGGACACTTGGAGAAGAGGCACTTTGTCTCTTCCCTTAGTATAAATAAGAGGGAGTGCTAAGGGGCTAACCATCATTGTTGTAAGTACCCCTCACCTGTAGCATAATTGCTCTTGAATCGATTACATGACTCACATGATGCCCTCTACATGTCTCTACATGTTTCGGCCATCACCCTAACCAAGGGATAGGGTAGGCCACATGATTTCCTATGCTTAATAATGATGTTTGCATGAATGTATTATATTGTGTGTGAGTAAAGAAGGCTAGGAGGGAAGGGAATCCCCTTCTAAACCATTCGGCCAACCCTACCCTAGGGTTAGGTTCTTGAGCTTAACTTCATGATATGCACCCTAATGAATCTCTATGATATCACATGTGATGTATGAATGTTCATGATGTTATGTGGCTAAAAACCCCAAAGTACTCAACCCTACATGTTCGGCCAAAGGGCCCTATACTTGGGAATGGATTAGGCCAAATGAATACCATGCATGATAATGATCTTGTGTAAGATATGACATGCTTGTGTGATCTTGATATGTTGACTGAAATGCATGCTAGCCCAAATACAACTTTCGGCCAAGAGAGAATTCTTGGACCCTAGCCTTGGTTGCTCCCATGAAATGCATGCTTTATACTATGCTAGTTATCATGATTATGAATGCATACATATGTATAAGAATGAGCCCTATAGGGCATGAATGAAGAAGGCTTAGGGCCTAAAGAATACTTCCCTAGAAGGTTGGGACTAAGAGCATATTTCATGAAAATGAAGAACATGATAACTATTTTATTTTATAATGGCTTGTACTATAGACTCTTAAAGTGAGTCAAATGATTATGATACTAGGCTGAAGGACTTTTGAGAAAGCCTAGTAAACCCTAGTGGTTCGGGATTAGCTACATCGTTCCTATTCAGGGGCGCGCGCAAAACATGAAGTACAAGCCGGGCCCTAATGATTATGCTATGTTCAAGTATTATGTTTATATGTTTTCAAAAGAACCTTCCTATGAAGTTAACATGCTTAGATGTTTAAACATGCTTAAATGCTTACCATGCTTGAATATGATATATTCTCTTACCTTTTCATGATATCCGGTTTTGTGAGTAGGACAGGGTCTTACTAAGCTATTGCTTATCATTTAGTGTTTCCCCTTATGCTACAGATAAAGGACGCTAAGCTATGGAGGCTGCGGGAGAAGGGCAAGTGTGTGTGTGATAGTGCTGGTGGATAAAAAGGATCTTGCTCTTAGTTGCTTCAAGTTTTGGAACTTGTCATGTTAAACCCATGTTATGTTCTTTTTATATACATGTTATGTTTGAAGATGAATACTTGGTTTTGATACCCTATGACTCGCTATTGCACTCTTATATACTAAAACTGGTTATTAACTGCACTTCTGCTAGGAGACATGTTTTGAATATGCTATGCTTTTTCCCTCACCAAGTCATGATATCTCACCTTAGAAGATCTATGTTGATATACTATGTTCTATGCCTTGTATTCGTTATACTCTATCATGCCTAAATTATGCTTCATTACGCTCTTGCCTAATTCATCCATGCGCATAGCTTAGGTAGAATTGTTTACCCATCTTTTTGGTTACCTACCATGTTAGAGACACTTATATATCTTATGCCATCATGAATCTTATTTCTAATTCTGGTATAAAACCTCCCTATTAAAATGTGCATGCTTAGAATAATGTTACACATGATTTAATACTTGATGTCCATGCTTGGTTGAGTGTTCTGAAAATTAATTATGCTTCCGCTACATGAACCTTGCATACTTTAATGTTACATGTGCCCATGCATAGAAAAATAAAAATAATAATAATAATAATATGAATGCATGCGTGTAGTTGTAATGTATGAAAGTTTAAAGTAGCGCCGCCGAATTCCTAGGGGATTAAGGGCGGGCGTTACATCCACAACCTAGCATCCTAGCTAATAGTAGTAACACTATATTTTCTTCTTCTTAAATACCTTCCGAAGGAGATAAAATATTATGTATTAAAAAAAAAAAGAACACCCCTATTGCCACTGTCATACCAGCCATACACATGCTCATCCCCCCCCCTCCTTTTTTTTCCCTTCTTCATCCCCACTCCTTTTTCTTTCTTCTTACTTCTTCTTTTTCTCCTGCACCTCTTCTCCTCCGGCAAATAGTAGAGCAGCATCTTTGCTGCATTTGTCTCCTCCAACAAGCAACGACAACAACCCTCATATATCATATTATTCATATAGTTTTGTTGTCTACGAAAAATATGATATATATAAAATTAATGAATTTTTTGATTATTCTGTTTAGATGGTTCTTAGGTTTTCTTTTATTATATTGTCACTTAGTGGGATACTGGAAATTACACTCGGGGCGTGACAAAGAAAGTCTTACAAGCACCTATTTTTATAAGTAAATACAAAGAAAATAATAGTCAACTACAATACCCTATCAATCAACTGTTCATATAACAATCGAGTTTCTAAATTGACTCAGAAACTCTCTGTTCGCTCCAATAGTGTCATCGATCGAGTTCACCACTTGACTAATACATTAGTTGATTGCTCATACCTAGTAGTTGATTGATATAGCACAAACCCTCTTAAACCTCGAAATCAAAGTGTTGGGTCATCAATCTATTGTCATTCCATAGCAGACAATTGATACTTTTGATTTTAGCCTTTCTAAAGTTGACCCTCACTTTGCCTCGTATTTAGTTGATCTGTTGGTATAGTTTGTACTAACAGTAAAACTCATGTTTTAATGAATGACAAATAGATTAAAATTAAGTTTGTTATTTTCTAACTTTGTTACCGAGTGTGTAGGATTGAAAGACATCAAACCTGACACCAGGCTGAAGCCTAGGATGGTTGAGTCCTAGCAGGAAGTCTAGTTGGGTCCGCGGGATCTAACAACTAGCTGAAGTCTAAGTTGATGGAGACTTAGCATGAAATCCAGTTGGGTCCGCGAAACATGACAGTTAGTCAAAGACCTGGTGGGCTAAGAAGCTAAATAAATCTGAACAAGTGAGATAAGTGACTGGAGGAGCGAATTCCGGTGAGGACGAATCACGAGTAGGGAATTTAGGTAGCTTAGAACCATTTCGGAGCTCTAAACTGAGACTTTGATTAGATCCTGATCTTACGAAGACATGGTCTATTTAATACTAAATTTATTTAGTCCATATTGTACTTATACTAACCTTGTTTAGCAGGATATATTTTGTTTTGGACTAACGTGATTTTGCAAGATTTAAACTACAAAAATAACCTCGGATAAACAATACCCAAGGTGCCTTAGTTGGGACTGGAGGCACCTTCAAGGAGGTGAAGACGCCTCCGCAAAATTGCCGTGGCCAATAGAGTTTAAACTGTCCAAGGCGCCTCAGTTCGAGATTGAGACGCCTTCTAGATGATAAGCAGCAAGAACACAGGCTTTGGATCAAGATGAAGTTTGCTTGATCTTGTTGATGCAGTCTGGCCCGATTGTTGTTTTGGTGTTGACAACGATTTAAGTTTGGTTGAATGAATTTGGATTAAGTCCAGGTGGATCGGGAGATCGCACGCTGGCATGGGAAAAGACCTAGTGGGACTAGGTGAAGTGGAAAAGCCCTAGTGGGACTAGGTGAAGTGGAAAAGACCTAGTGGGACTAGGCATACCTAGTGGGACTAGGTGAAGTCCCGATGAGAGAAGATGGGCACGGAGTCTTGGTCCGGGGGACTGAGCACAAGTCAGAGAGGGCTAGGGAGCTCATTCTCTTGACTTAGGGTTGAATTGGAAGTCTCTGGATCAGTCTGGTGACCGATCAGGGTGATTGGCATGAACTCCTGTCGTGGATCAGTCTGGTGACCGATCCAGAGGAGGCTGATCGGTCTGGTGACCGATCAGGGAGAGAACAGAAAGGTTTCTGTTGAACTCCTGATCGTTCTGGTGAACGATCAGGGAGAGGTCAGTAGCCTTGGGGAGAAACCTTTGATCGGTCTGCTGGACCAATCAAATATCGCTAGCTCCTCCTTATGACCGATCAGGCTGGAGCCTGATCGGTCAGGGAGTGGCCTGATCGGTCACCAGACCGATCAGGACACACCCTGATCGGTCAGGTGACCGATCAGTAGGTTCGGCCTGCGAAGCTAGAGAAATCCTCAGAAAAGGGGTGGATCGGTCTGGTGACCGATCCACAACTTGGGATCGATCTGGTGACCGATCACTAGAAGTCGCGATCTGATTTTTCTCACTGTGGAGCCTGATCAGTATGGGCCTATCCTGATCGGTCCGGTGACTGATCAGGGTCCTCTCTAATCGGTCCGGTGATCGATCAGAAGCTGAACTTTAATTCAAATACGCTGTCAGAAGTTTCTGATCGCGTCTGTTTTCTCGTCTGATACACTGCTGATTTCTTTGCGATACGCTTTGCTAAGCTTCTGCTAAGTGTGCAGGTGATACAGGAGGATTCAAACATTGGAGGAGAGTGAACTGGAGACTTTTCCATGGATCAGGTTTGGATGTATTATGCTTTCAGGTTTCATCGGACGTTGGCGCTACTGGCAACGGATGGGAAGCTGATGAGCTGACCTGGACTTGGCTGAAGAGAGTTCAGGGAGTCCAGAAGAGGTCAGGAGTAGCTGAGGCTATTGCAGATGAGCTGGTGAGCAGCTGGGAGCTGCAAAGGCGCGTGAGCAGCTGGGAGCTGCAGAGGCGCGCCTGTGACCTGCGTTGTTGGGCAGAGGCTTAAGAGCTGGTAGCGAAGAAGTAACTGCAAGGATTGATCCATCTCTTTGTTGCGACAACTCTTGAGCATTCATTTAGCATCTTGAAGCTTCTGCAAACTTGAACATTCCTTGAAGCTACTGCATCCTGAGAGCTTTGATCAAGAAAGAGAAGTTTTGCAAGCAGACACCATGCAAGAAGAAGAAGCTGGGTGAAGGCTGTTAATTACCAGGATCTTGCTGGGTTGTGAGTTGTGCATTGTATACTGTCTCTTTCGCGCTCTGTAAGCTTTCCTAGTCTCTGTGCTGTATTTCTATCATTTTCTTGAGACTATCTGCTGTGGAGAGGTTTCTCCACCGAGAAGGAGGTGTTACCTTATCCGGATTTCCCGGGGCTTAATCTGCCGACGATCAAGGGATCGCCCACCTCACGGGCACGCCAAGGAGTAGGGGCAAGTTATCCCCGAACCTTGTAAATCCTCCCTGTTAGCGTCTTGAGCTTGTGCTTAGTTTAGAATTTTAGGTTCTGCAATTCTGTTTCTCTGTTTTGTATTGTTTCCGCTGATGTTGCTAACCTTCAAGTGCAGAAAACCTAAAAGAGCAAGAAATTAGTGTCTGGCTACATTCACCCCCCCCCCCCCCCCCCCCGCCTCCCTCTCTAGCCATCCAAGCACCAACAAGTGGTATCAGAGCTTGGGGCTCTGTTCAAGCGGCTTAACATCCTAGAGCTAATAACGATGGCTTTGAGAGAAGGATTTAGCACCACCCGACCTCCCTTCTTCGACGGATCTGATTTTCAATATTGGAGGTCTCGCATGGAGTACTACCTCAAGACCGATATTGGAATGTGGTTCTCCGTGAAGGAAGGCTTCACCCCTCCAAGAGATGCGAAGGGAAAAGAGTTGGAGTCCTCGCAGTGGTCGGCTGAGCAAACGTGCAAAGGAGAAGTTGATGCGAAGGCGGTGGTTACCTTGCAATTTGGAATGAACAAGGACCAACTAATCAAAGTTGGTCCCTTTACAAGCACAAAGGATTTATAGAACAAGCTCATCGAACTCCATGAGGGCACCCGAGACTCGAGAATAGCCAAGAGGGACTTGTTTCTTAATCAACTACAAAATCTCTCCATGAAGGAGAGTGAAACGGTAAGTGACCTTCATAGTAGATTCAAAGAAGTTCTCAACGGTCTCCACTCCATTGACGAAAAGGTCGAGAAGCGGGACCTTGTGAGGTACGTTTTAAAAGATTTTCCAAGGAACGCCTTGTGGTCATCCATGGTGGATGCCTATAAGGTTTTCAAGGATCTTTCCTTAGTTAAAATAGAAGATTTATTTTGTGAGATGGAATTACACGAGATCGCTAACAAAAGTTCAAAGGAGAAAGGTGTAGCTTTTGTGGCAGGTGACAAAAGAAAGAAGAAGGACAAGGAGGAGGAGAAGACCCACTGTCACGTGACTTTCATGGCCTTAGAAGAGTCAAACAAGGAAAGTGATGACGAATCAAGTGACTCCTCAACCGTGGCTTCATCATCTTTGGATGATGAAGGGGTAATTTCTCCCGAACTAGATAAATGTTATAGATCAATAGCTTGCTTGACAAACATGCTTTAAAAATCTAAGAATAATGTGAAGGCTTTAAAATTAGGAATAGAACAATTGAAAACACCTAAAGACCATGATATTGATGACTTGCATGTTAAGATTCTTGAGGATGAAAATAAGGACTTGAAAAGCGAAGTTAAAACCTCAAGAATATTCTTGAGAAGTTTTCAACTAGCTCCAAAACCCTAGATATGATCTTAAACTCACAAAAGGCGGCTTACAACAAGGTTGGTTTGGGTTACCAACTTAAAGAACCCAGTGTCATATCTTTAATGTCAAGAAACCATAATAGGTCACAACAGGTGTCTAGGGTTCAAAAAGGTAGAAAGAAAATGATCAAGGCTTGGGTGCCAAAATCATTCATTGTTGATGCATTAGGTCCCAAAATTTGGGTACCTAAAACCTCTATCTTTAGAATTGTATAGATTGGATTGGGGGGGGGGCATCTATCAACATGAGTTGTTGATAATGGGTGCTCCAAATCCATGGTCAGGGAAAATTGTTATCCACATGGTTAGTTATGGAAAATTCAAATTAGATAATTTAATCTCCATTGTTTTAGTTCTTATAACAATGTAATCCCTTAGTTAGTGATTTTTATGAAATTCATGTGTCAAAATATTTAATCATGCAAAAGTGTAATCTACTTTAGTATTAAAATTCTATCATGATCAGATGTGTTTCCAAAACAAAGAGGAAAGTAACTAATTCATCTTTACCAAATAGCAATACACATCCATTATATATGCTATCTATGATTATGAATTTTCTGTTCAAATGTTTGTATGCATACCTGCCTTGGAATTCTGATACAAACCTAACATAATCATACTAGAAACATACTAATTACAAACCTGATAGACAAATTTAGGGATTATGGACTTAATATGAATCTTAAACAAATTTGAGCATGTTTGTTTTTAACATGGTTAAACAACATTTTCCCTTGACGTTTTCCTTTGTTGATGGAGAGGAATATATTTTGATTGAGGGAACTCCTTAGGGTTCAGCGGAATCAATTCTGGTTGAATTAGGGGTTGTTAGGGTGGTTTGAAACGGGAATTTCTAATACATATTGGGAATTTCAGATTCTTCTGATATCTGATCGGTCCACTGACCGATCAGGAGTGGTCTGATCGGTCCACAGACCGATTAGTGAGCTCACAGAAAGCTGACAACCTTCTGTTCGACCCCTGATCGATCCACAGACCGATCAGGGACCTCCCTGATCGGTCATCGGACCGATCAGGAGTTGGCCTGATCGGTCCAAATGACCGATCAAGTTATTTCGCGATAAACCACAGAAATTCTTCTGTATTGGACCTGATCGGTCCACGGAATGATCTAGCTACCTTGGTGATCGGTCCACCGATAGATCAGAAGGTTCACAAAAAACGCTCAAACACTCTCTGTTCGCTCACTGATCGATCGTCAGACCGATCAGGGGCTTCCCTGATCGGTCACCCGACCGATCAAGACCCAGCTAGACCGATCAGGATGGAGCCTAATCGGTCTAGGGGTTCCTAGATCGAACGGTGATCCGTTCGATCGCAATAAATTTTGATTGGTGGATCGGTCCACCAACCTATTAACTCTCGATTCTCTTCATCTCCAACCCTAGCACCGAAACCCCCTTCCTCTTCCTGTGTGAAACTTCTTCTCCTGTTCCCTGTGAGGCCACGAGTTTTCTCTATCTGCAAGTGCGGTCTATTTTCCTTCTGCGTTGCGGGAGTTCCTCTTTTGCTCCTGAGATCTCTCCTGCTCCTAAGATCCTTCTTGCACAAGTGGTGTGGCTGCCATGAGTTACTCTTGTGTGTTCTTCTGTCTGTGCGCAAGTTCTCTGTGAGCCCTTTGTGAGTTCGCTCCATTCTCTGGGCAGAAGGTGCATTTCTCTGTTCTCCCCAAACGAACCAGCCAACTGAAATGGCACCTAAGTAAGTCTAGTTATCATTTTCTTTTCTGTTAGCTTCATAATTATTGGTGAACTAATGATAATGTTTCATTTTGTGGTTCATTTTGGTATTTGCCGTGACCTTGTCTTGATCCTAAACCTCACTGATTATTGATCAAAATTTTGGTGTTTGTCATGATTTGGTTCTTCACTTGATTATTGATCAAACCATATTTCACTGATTAAACCTAATTTCATTTGATCAATTCATTGTGTCTGCTATGTATTTCAACAATTGATTTGTATCAATTCCATCAAATGTCGTGACCTTCCAATGCTCAATTTACTTATCCTTAATCTAAAATTTTGTGTCATGATCTTACTTTCTTTTGATCTTTATTATGATTCAATTGAATGTTGTCCTCTTATTCCAACATTAGGAAATCCTCCAAAGGCAAAGAACCGGTTGAGGGGTCCTCGAAGGCAAAGGCCCTTCATCATCTGTACCCTCTCGTAGGCCTCAACCTTCCTCTAGTTCTCGATTTCCTAATAATGCTGCCTTCGAACAAGCTTTTCAAACAAGAACTTTCAAACTCCTTCCGTGTAGGTCTATTGATAGACTTTTCCTATATGACCACTGTCCCTCTATTAAAGAGGTGATTGATTTCTACAACCTCGAATTCCTCCTTTCCCTTGAGCGGACCATCAACTTTGACCTCATCTCAGAATTCTACAACAATTTGCAACAAGGATCGCAAGGGGGTTTTGACTTTACGACTCGAGTAGCCAAAAGAAATCTTGACTTTTCCTACGATATCTTGTCTGAGTATCTTGGCGGTCGACGATCGCCAAACTTCTATTCTATCTACCCTGAACTTCCCGATCCTTTGCTGCCTCCATTTGAGGATGTCACCCCCGATTCCATATACGAGCACTTCTTTGGCCATCCTAGGCCAGTTGGCCCCGATGAGTTAGGGCCTAATTTTCCTACCTTTGCGGCCCTTCGTCTTTCTCCTGTGGACTATATTCTTTTCAAGATTATCACAAACTACATTCTGCCGATTACCTCCAAACCCCTTACTGAGATTCGCCCATATCATTGTCTGATGCTCTATGGCATGCATCACCACTTGAATTTTGATATTATGGAGAGCATCTTCCAGTCTATCATCTCCTATAGAGAACCCAGCCGTCGCACTGTTTACATGCCTTTCGGTCACGTCATTATTGACTGGCTTCAGTCAGTCGGTATTGATGTGACCAAGGGCAGGATAGTGCCCATGGTTCGACAGGATTGCAAACTTGGTAAACGTGCATTTGCCAAGTCTGGCATCGTTGTTGGGCCGCAGGGTCAGGGTCTTATTTGTAAGGATGGGCGAGGTCTAGGAGAGCTACCTCGGGGCACACACATTCAGGTACCAGCCGCACCGGCTGTCCATCAGGAGGCGCCCATCGCAGCAGCTGACTACGAGTACGAGCCAGATCTCGATCTCCGCTGGTAGGTTGCGGAGCTGGAGCAGACGATGTAGCACGAGTTTCATATCTCCGAGCTCTGGCGACAGGAGGTCCGCTCTGAGTTTCGGTCTTTTGATCGCAGACTACTCGCGATCAAGTCCGATGTCTCTGGGATCCGCTCCGAGCATCAGGCATGGGTCGAGGAGTGGCGCGTGTGGGCAGCTGGTCATCCTTACCAGCATACATTTCCTGGAGTTTCGCCCTCCAGCAGCACTGCACCGGGGTCCTTCCTACCTGACGATGACACGACCTACGACCCCATGCAGGCTGTGACCCCCCCCCCCCCCGGTCGAGGATTGATTATGGCTGTACTCTGACTTTGATCTTGCTCTCATGATTTGTGATCTGACTGTTATGACTTTATGAGTGCTTTGGCTTCTATGACTTTATGATGTAATTGATTATTTAACTATCTGTTTGTGTTGACTGCTACTTTATGCTCTTGATGATAGTATTTATGTTCATATGATGCGTATGATTGTTATATCCTGCTTTACCTTTATCATATGTCTTCATATGCCTTTAAATTAATCCTATCCTTTGTTGTTTTTGGGGGAGACCCCTAGGTTTGAGGGGGAGTAATTTTAAACTTAACAACCGGTCTACACCCTTTTCGGTGTTTGACAAAGGGGGAGAGTTTGGTTGATTAAGTTTAGGGTTAATCAGTGTAGGGGGAGGATCTTGATTCCCTTATGATAATTGAATGGACTTCAATTGATCTAATATCTAAACTTAAATCGAGGTTGTCAAATAACAAAAGGGAGAGATTGTTGATGTAGTCTGGCCCAATTGTTGTTTTGGTGTTGACAACGATTTAAGTTTGGTTGAATGAATTCGGATTAAGTTCAGGTGGATCGGGAGATCGCACGCTGGCATGGGAAAAGACCTAGTGGGACTAGGCACACCTAGTGGGACTAGGTGAAGTGGAAAAGACCTAGTGGGACTAGGCATACCTAGTGGGACTAGGTGAAGTCCCGATGAGTGAAGCTGGGCACGGAATCTTGGTCCGGGGGACTGAGCACGAGTCAGAGAGGGCTAGGGAGCTCGTTCTCTTGACTTAGGGTTGAATTGGAAGTCTCTCGATCGGTCTGGTGACCGATTAGGGAGATTGGCACGAACTCCTGTCGTGGATCGGTCAGGTGACCGATCCAGAGGAGGCTAATCGGTCTGGTGACCGATCAGGGAGAGAACAGAAAGGTTTCTGTTGAGCTCTTGATTGTTCTGGTGAACGATCAGGGAGAGGTCAGTAGCCTTGGGGAGAAACCTTTGATCGGTCTGCTGGACCGATCAAATATCGCTAGCTCCTCCTTATAACCGATCAGGCTGGAGCCTGATCGGTCACCAGACCGATCAGGACACACCATGATCGGTCAGGTGACCGATCAGTAGGTTCGGCCTGCGAAGCTGGAGAAATCCTCAGAAAAGGGGTGGATTGGTCTGGTGACCGATCCATGACTTGGGATCGATCTGGTGACCGATCACTAGAAGTCGCGATCTGAGTTTTCTCACTGTGGACCGATCAGGCTGGAGCCTGATCGGTCTGGGCATATCCTGATCGGTCCGATGACCGATCAAGGTCCTCTCTGATCGGTTCGGTAACCAATCAGAAGCTAAACTTTAATTCAAATACGCTATCAGAAGTTTCTGATCGCGTCTGTTTTCTCGTCTGATACACTGATACACTGCTGATTTCTTTACGATACGCTTTACTAAGCTTCTGCTAAGTGTGCAGGCGATACAGGAGGATTCAAACATTGGAGGAGAGTCAACTGGAGACTTTTCCATAGATCAGGTTTGGATGTATTATGCTTTCAGGTTTCAACGGACGCTGGCGCTACTGGCAACGGCTGGGAAGCTGATGAGCTGACCTGGACTTGACTGAAGAGAGTTCAGGGAGTCCAGAAGAAGTCAGGAGTAGCTGAGGCTGTTGCAGACGAGCTGGTGAGAAGCTGGGAGCTGCAGAGGCGCGCCTGTGACCTGGGTTGTTGGGCAGAGGCTTAAGAGCTAGTGGCGAAGAAGTCTCTGCAAGGATTGATCCATCTTTTTGTTGCGACAACTCTTGAGCATTCATTCAGCATCTTGAAGCTTCTGCAAACTTGAGCATTCCTTGAAGCTACTGCACCTGAGATCTTTGAGCAAGAAAGAGAAGTTTTACAAGCAGACACCATGCGAGAAGGAGGAGCTGGGTGAAGTCTCTTGCCAGGATCTTGCTGGGTTGTGAGTTGTGCATTGTATACTGTCTCTTTCGCGCTCTGTAAGCTTTCCTAGTCTCTGTGCTGTATTTCCATCATTTTCTTGAGTCTATCTGCTGTGGAGAGGTTTCTCCACCGAGAAGGGGGTGTTACCTTATCCGGATTTTCCGGGGCTTGATCTGCCGACGATCAAGGGATCGCCCACCTCACGGGCACGCCAAGGAGTAGGGGCAAGTTATCCCCGAACCTTATAAATCCTCCCTGTTAGCGTCTTGAGCTTGTGCTTAGTTTAGGGTTTTAGATTCTGCAATTCTGTTTCTCTGTTTTGTATTGTTTCCATTGCTGTTGCTAACCTTCAAGTGCAGAAAACCTAAAAGAGCAAGAAATTAGTGTCTGGCTACATTGCCCCCCCCCCTCTCTAGCCATCCAAGCACCAACAGATCTGGGGGCCTCAGATGTCTTTTATGAGGGCCTTCTTGAGAGCTGAAACAAGAACTCTTACTGATACACTTGAGCACCTGAGATCTTCTGCTTCCCCGTCTTCCTACTGCAACCCTGCTATGACTTGACTACGACTGACCGGTGCTGGAAGATTAACATTAACACTCGAGCCCGATCAAGATACTCCTAAAAATGTTAGGTAACGAATTTATTTGTAACTGTTTACATTGCTTGTAAAATGAAAAGTGTAGAGTGTTACACTTTCTTACTCTTTATATTCGATTATTCTTCTGGGAGTTTACCAGTAGATAGGATTAGTGGATTGCCCATCGAAAAGGTCCAACGGGCCTGGGCCTTGTAGTAGGAGTCGCCGAAGGCTCTGAAGCAAGTAAAAATGCTTGTGTTCTATTTTGTCTCATATTTTCGCTATCTCATTTTCCGTACGCACTTTTCTTTATTCTAAATAAAAAAGGGTTTATTTTTAAAAGTCATGTGATTCAACCCTCCCCCCTCTCACGTGCATCGATCCTATAAGTAGTATCAGAGCCTTGTTTGCTCTGAATAGGTGCAACCACCATAAGAGCTTAGGGTTTGAATTTGCTTTCAGTTTTTCATGCATAGTCTAAGTCAAGTATAACTACCTTTCTTTACATAGATTTTTTTTTCGTTCGATTGGTTTACTCAAAGTTTATGCAATATCACTCGAGATGATTTTCTTTATTTCTCTCTTCTACAACATTACTAATCCAAGATCTAGTCTTGGGACATTTCCTCTTTTGTTCTTTTGTGTGCTAGACATTCAAATGACCCAAGGTGAAGGCTATAGCACTGTCTGCCCCCTCGATGTTCAACGGGAATGACTTTCTCTACTGACAAAGGAGGATGGAGGTCTATCTGAAGACCAATATGGACCAGTGGTTTGCTATCCATATTGGATACTCACCACCAATGGATGAAGGAGACAATCTTTCACTAAAACCAGACAAGTGAAATACTGAAATGAAGAGAAAAAACCCAAAGTAAGTTCAAGGCCCAAAACACCCTTCAGTGTGGACTAACCAAGGAGGAACTGAACCGAATCAGTCCAACTGAAAGCGCGAAGGAACTCTAGGACAACTCATCGAGCTCTATGAAGGAATAGGCGATGCGAAGGTAACAAAATGAGACTTGCTATTAAATAGATTATTTAATACAAAAATGTAGGATAGAGAAATGGCAAATCAACTCCACGCTCGGATCAAGGAGATTATGAATAGGCTCCAGTCGATTGGACATCATCAAGATAATCGAGATGTAATAAAGTATGCACTAAATCCGTTCCCTCAGAATACATTGTGAGCATCTATTATAGATACCTACTAGATTTCAAGGAATCTTTCTAAGTTGGAACTAGATGAGTTATTCTGTGAATTAGAATTCTATGAGCAGACTAATTCTAAACCGGCCAAGAAGGATATAGCTTTATTTGCAGGTCCCTCAAAAGAATCCAAGTTAAGGAGCAAAACTAAGGATAAGTCTGAAAGCTTGTCAAACACAGACTCAGAGGACAAAGAATACCTAGTGAGCTTGGTAGGGAAGATATTCACGAGTAAGAAAAAGAAATTCGCAAAGAAAGGCATACAAAAGGTGATGAAACCCTCTCCTAGTAACTCCAAGAGCAATATCACCTACTTCGACTGCAACAAAAAGGGGCATTTCAAGCATAAATGCCCAAACAAGAAGGAGGATCAGCCCATGAAGACGAAGAAGAAGAAGGCTTTTCATGCAACTTGGGATGAGACCTCCTCGGACGACTCGGATGATAACCCCTTGAAGTAATCCAGCTACCTCACACTGATGGTGATTCGATCCCAATCAAAATCTGATTAAGACGAAGAGTTCGAGTACTAGTCGAGCCACGAGTCTGTACTCTTTTCCAACAGCTCGACTAAGGTACAAAACATAGTACTAAGTTCTTTAAAATTATCGAATATTTAGATAAATAACTATCTACATTTGAAATTAGGATTGACCTGCTTCTTAAGAAAAATCAAGACTTAAAGGAGCAAATTATTACGAATAGTTCACTTGAACAAACTCAACTTGAAAAATATTTTCCGTTGAAAACGTGAAAATGAAAACTCCACCCTAAAAGGAGAAGTTAAAAAACTTAAGGACTTACTAGAAATTTTCACAACAAGATCCAAGAATCTTGACCTAATTTTTGGATCTCAAAAAGGAGTGTACAACAAATCCGGAATCAAATATAAATCAAGATCGGCTCAAAGATCTTTTATCTCTTTTACCCACCCACAAAAGAACCAGAGAAAAGCATGAGTCCTGAAAACTTACCTAACAAAGCAAGTAGGGCATAATCAATATATGTTCCTAACAAAGACATCCACTATATCAATCCAAAACATCCAACAAATGATTCAAGGGGAGGCTCCAAATTAGTTGGCACCTCGAAACTAATCTTCACCCGTTAGGGTATTTAGGACTATACTTAAAAGCTAATTTGATATTGTGCTACTTAGTATTAGAGTGAGTCAAGATGATAGTACGTTAGGGAAGTTTGGTTTAGGGAGCCAGGTAGGGTAAAACATACCCTATTTGGTCTACTTAGCTAAGTGGAACTAGCCGAAACTACCTCGCCACATCCTAGACTAGTTAGATCAAGATTTTTCAAGAAATAAGATTAAACATATAATTTCTTTAAAAGGTTTTGTCTAGAAGTGGTTGTCACACCTATACCTAAGAAGGTCCTGTGCCTCGTCTCAGTCTGGAAGCTAATTTTTGAAATGCATATATAATTGATTGAAGGTCAAACATGAATCTAACACAAGGTCAAATTATCTAAATCTAACACAATGTCAAATTATCTTTTCTAAATCACCTCAATTTATCTTACAAAATTATAGGAATATCTTGGTTAATAATTTTAGACCGGATGAGATGACTAAGGACAATTGAAATTGACTTATTGTGTGAATCCCTAATTCAACTTCAACTAAATTAAAATTTTACCAAAACACAATTTTAATCTAATTTTAATCATATCTTAATTCGATTCTAATTAATTAAAATTTTGCCTTAATTCAAATTTCAATTAAAATTTTTACCTTAATTAATAACTTCAACTTGATTAAAATTTTATTTTAATTTTTTCCTTTTAATTTTTAAAACTTTAATTAATTCTTAATTTTAAACCTAAACATTAATTAATTTTTAACTTTAAATATTTAATTAATTTTAAAATTGTAACTTTAATTTCAACTTTAATTAATCTTAAACTTTAAATATTCTTAATTTAAACATCAATTAATTTTAAACTTTAATCCTTAATTAATTTTTAAAATTTAAATCTTAAACCTGAAATCTTTAATTAATGTTAAAATATTAACTTTAATTAACTTTTTAAAACTTGAACTCTTAATTTAAACTTAACTTACTTAAGATTCCACACAAAATTTTAATTTAATTTTATACTTAATTCAATTTCAAGGAAAAAATTAAATATTTAAAAAATGTTAATTAATTTTAAACTTTTAAGTTTAAGTTTAACTTTAATCATTTTTTAAAACATAAAAATATTTTTTAAACTTAAAAATATTTTTTTAACTTTAACTTTAATCATTTTTACTCATTTAAAAACTTAAACCTTAATTAATTTCAAAATCTTAACTAATTTTAAATGTTAACTTTAATTTTAATTTGAATTTTAATGAAAAACTTAAAATTAACTTCAATTTTCACCTTAATTCAATCAAAAGTTTTACGTTAATTAATTTTACTTAATTAAAAACATTAAAATATTAATTAATCTTAAACTTTGAACTAATTTGACTTAACCTCAATTTTAAACTTTAATTAAATTTTAAAAACTTAAACTCTAAATAATCAATTTCATTTAATTAAAAACTCAAACTTATATCAACTTAAACAATAAACATAACAACAACATTAAAATAAAAAAGGGTCTAAGGCGCCTCGGTACAACCAAAGGCACCTCAGCTAAAGCCATGAAAATCCCGCCCAAATCACCTAAAGCACCTCACTCATAAACTGAGGCGCCTCAAGTGTTAACTTAGGCGTCTCACTTAAAAACTGAGGCGCCTCAGTTCTCGAAAAGTAGAAAACAACAAAACCCTCGCTCTCTGGCCGAAACCCTTGATTTCTCTTCTTCTTCATTAAGCGAAGGCGCCTCCCGACTGAGTCTAGCCAAAATCTCAACCTCAACTCTCAAAAATGCCACCTAGGTAAAATCTCTGTTAGATATATTAGATATCTAGTGTGAATGGAAAAGAGGTGGTGGGACTTTAGTCCCACATTGAAACTTTCCATTGAATGGAAAGTGAAGAGGAGAATAAAGGGACTCCTTTGTGAGTGGGGCTTTAGTCCCACATTGAGAGTTTTATGGCAAAATGTATGGTTTATATTGTATCACAAGCATGGTAGTTGTGAACAAATGCTAGGGGAGAGACTCTCTCTCACGCGTGGGTGCGCAGGGGGGGTGCAAATTCAGGGCCCGGATTTGTACTGAACCAAGTGAACTCGTGTGCGTGCACGACCCGCGCACGTCGAATGTCCGACCGGTCGGGGCAAAATTTGTCCAAGTAGATGAACCAAAGTTTTGTCAAATTGATTTTTGCTCAAATGTAACTGATGCATTAATTTTGATTAATGTAAGATCAGTAACCCCCAGACGTTTGGATCTGGTCGAGTAAATGGCAGTAAATGACGATTAATTCGTCATTATTCGCTGCGGGGGTCTGAGCCTATACAAAGGGGCTGACCAAGAGTAAAAGACACAGATACAGAGAAATTCTCCTCCAATCCGCTCCATCTCGTTCCCGACCTCTGCTCCGCTGATAGCAGTCGGGTACCTCTTCAGTTCGCCACGAGCAACGAGTGCTCCGTTGTGCCCGTGGTCGGCTGTTGTATCCTGAGAGATAGACGTCCGTCTGAGCCTCGAAGCACCGCCAGAGGAGGACGAATCTGTTTCAAGGAAACTGCGCTTCGCAGGCCTCAGAAACTTCCCGGTCGGGAGACGTCCGACCACTACTCGGGAGATCCCAGTCGGGAAACTCCACTCGGGAATTCCAGTTCGGGAATTCCACTAGGCTGCTCGGGGGCTCACTCGGCCACTCGGGAACCTCACTCGGGAGCTCGCTCGGTCACTCGGCAATACCGCTCGGGAGCTCACTCAGCCTTCCACTCGGGAGCTCGCTCGGTCACTCGGCAATACCGCTCGGGAGCTCACTCGGCCTTCCACTCGGGAGCTCGCTAGGTCACTCGGCAATACCGCTCAGAAGCTCATTCGGCCTTCCGCTCGGGAGCTCACTCGGCCATTTCGCTCGGGAGATTGCAGACTACAGTTTGGAGCTCAGGCCACTCAACAGAGATAAGTTGGAATTAATTTTATAATTTCAATTAAGTGTAAAATCTCGAATATTCCTCCAACAATCTTGAAACAGATTCCATTCTGTTGAGATGGCCACGGAACGTGTTGAGGTGAAACAGACTCATCACCAGGCCCCCTCCGCCCCGATCGGGAATGTCCCGATCAACCATGGGGAAATGCCAGAGAAGTTCACTGGGCTGAACTTCAAGAGGTGGCAGCAGAAGATGCTCTTCTACCTGACCACGCTCAATCTGGCTCGGTTCTTGACCGAGGACCCTCCTAAGCAAGCTGAGGCTGCTGAGGTGGAGGCATGGACTCATTCTGAGTATCTATGCCGAAACTACATCCTCAACTGCCTGGCCGACTCGCTGTATGCTGTGTACAGCACGAAGAGAACGGCCAAAGAGCTATGGGAGTCCTTGGATAAGAAGTACAAGTCGGAGGATGCTGGGGCCAAAAAGTTCATCGTGGGCCGATTCTTGGACTACAAGATGGTTGACTCTAAGACTGTGATCAGCCAAGTCCAGGAGCTTCAGGTGATCCTACATGAGATCCACTCAGAAGGTATGGTTCTGAGTGAAACCTTCCAAGTAGCAGCCATCATTGAGAAGCTGCCCCCCGGCTGGAAGGATTTCAAGAACTACCTGAAGCACAAGCGGAAGGAGATGAACGTGGAGGAACTTGTTGTGAGACTTCGCATCGAAGAAGACAACAAGGGTTCAGAGAGAAAGATGTTCTCTCAGGCTACTGTGAAAGCCAACGTGGTTGAGCACGGACAAAACTCGAAACGGAAGAATTCCAAATCTTCCAAGCTGGGACCCAAAGGAGGCATCGCCAAGAAGTTCTCTGGGAAGTGCTACAACTGTGGCAAAGTGGGTCACAAGTCTTCGGAATGCAAGAAACCGAAGAAGAAGCAGGAGGCCAACCTGAACGAGGGACCAGAAATGGAAGACCTCTGTGCCGTGGTCTCTGAACTGAACCTGGTGGGTTCAAACCCGCGGCAATGGTGGATCGATACTGGAGCCACCAGACATGTATGCTGCAATAAGGAGCTGCTCCACAATTTTGAAGAAATTAGTTGAGAGAAGCTGTTCATGGGGAACTCGGCAACCTCGGACATCATGGGCCAAGGGAAGGTGGTGCTGAAGATGACCTCGGGCAAGGACCTGACTCTCACCAATGTGCTGTATGTTCCGGAGATTCGAAAGAATCTAGTGTCCGGATCACTATTAAGCAAGCATGACTTTCGCATTGTGTTTGAGTCTGACAGAGTTGTTCTGTCGAAGAAGGGAATGTTTGTAGGAAAGGATTATGTATCTGATGGGCTGTTTAAGCTCAGTGTAATGGCCATTAGGCCTAAGATAAATAAAATTGAAAGTTCTTCCACTTATATGCTTGAGTCTTCTTGTTTATGGCATAGTAGACTAGGACATGTGAACTACGATGTGATTCGTAGATTAATAAACATGCAAAGCATACCGATATTCCACCTTGACCCGAAACACAAGTGTGAGACTTGTGTTGAAGCGAAATTGACAAGGTCATCCTTTCAACACGTTGAAAGAAGCACCGAACCACTCGGCCTAATTCACACCGACGTATGTGACCTTAAAGGCACACCGACACGTGGTGGGAATAAGTACTTCATCACTTTTGTAGATGATAACACAAAATATTGTTATGTGTATCTTCTCAAAAGCAAGGATGAAGCTATAGAGAAATTTGTTCTCTATAAGAATGAGGTTGAAAACCAACTTAATAAGAAAATTAAGGTGGTTCGAAGTGACCGAGGTGGTGAATACGTATCACCATTCGCTGAGTTGTGTGCTGAACATGGGATCAGACACGAAACAACAGCTCCTTATACCCCTCAGCAGAATGGGATTGCTGAGCGAAAGAATCGAACTCTTAAGGAGATAATGAATGCTCTTTTATTGAGCTCTGGACTGCCAGACTCCATGTGGGGGGAAGCTGTGTTAATAGCTAACTACCTTTTGAATAAGGTCCCCCGGAAGAAAATAGATAAGAGCCCTTATGAGTTATGGAATGGAAGACAACCATCCTACAAATACTTGCGAGTGTGGGGGTGTCTTGCCAAAGTTTTGGTGCCTGATCCGAAAAGGGTCAAGATAGGACCAAAAACTGTTGATTGCATATTTATTGGATATGCACATAACAGCAGTGCATATCGGTTTTGTGTGTATGAGTCACAATTACCGAATATACACAAGAACTCGATAATAGAATCGAGAAATGCCTCATTCTTCGAGCATGTGTTTCCATATAAGACCCGAGAGGATGCTAGCTCCTCAAAACGGGTGGAGGAAATACCAGAGGAAGAAGAAGAGGATGATAAACCAGTGGAGGCTGCGCCTCGGCGGAGTAAGAGAGCTCGGTGGAAAAATCTTGTGGATCAGATTTTATCACTTTCATACTGGAAGGTGACCCCCAGAGCTACTCAGAAGCTGTAAACTCTTCTGAGGGACCTCACTGGAAAGAGGCAATTGCATCTGAGATAGAATCTATCTTACAAAATCACACTTGGGAACTTGTAGACCTTCCGTCGGGGAGTAAACCATTAGGATGCAAGTGGATTTTCAAGAAGAAGATAAGATCATATGGCACAATTGACAAGTATAAGGTGAGGTTGGTAATTAAAGGTTACCGACAGAGAGAAGGCCTTGATTACTTTGATACATATTCTCCTGTGTCGAGAATAACGTCCATTAGAGTGTTGTTGGCTATTGCTGCTCTATGGAACCTGGAAATACATCAGATGGATATAAAGACGGCCTTTCTAAACGGAGATTTAGAAGAGGAAATCTATATGGAGCAACCTGAGGGTTTTTCTGTGCCAGGACAGAATAACAAGGTTTGCAAATTGGTGAAGTCTTTATACGGCTTGAAGCAAGCTCCAAAGCAGTGGCATGAAAAATTTGATAATGTCATACGAGAAGGTGGATTCAAAATCAATAAATGTGATAAATGTGTCTACTCGAAAGCTACTGAAGATGACTTTGTCATCTTGTGCTTAATGTAGATGACATACTTATCATTGGGAGTAATGATAAGATAATCAAATCCACGAAAGACATGTTGAACTCAAGATTTGATATGAAAGACATGGGCCTAGCTGATGTGATTCTAGGAATCAAGATTCTTAGAACAGCTAAAGGACTTGTTCTTAGTCAGTCCCACTACGTGGATAAGATTCTTGAGAAATTCACCAATGGTGATACTGCGTTGGCACGAACGCCGATAGATACGAGCCAACATCTATCGAAAAACCGAGGAGAAAGTATCTCTCAGGTAGAGTACGCTCGGGTGATTGGAAGTCTGATGTACTTGATGAATTGTACATGACCAGACTTAGCCTACGCAGTAAGCAAACTGAGTAGATACACGAGTAATCCCGGTGTTGAGCACTGGAAAGGGATAACAAGAGTACTGAGGTACTTGAGATATACTCGTGGAAATGGACTGCACTATATGAGATATCCTGTGTTATCGAAGGATACAGCGATGCGAGTTGGATATCTGACATAAAAGACTCGAAGTCTACGAGTGGTTATGTGTTCACTCTGGGAAGTGCAGCCATTTCATGGAAATCTTCTAAGCAAACCGTAATAACCAGATCCACGATGAAGTCTGAGTTTGTAGCTCTTGACAAATGTGGTGAAGAGGCTGAATGGCTACGGCAATTCTTAGAAGATGTACCAAGATGGCCGAAACCCGTGCCGGTAATATGCATACATTGTGATAGTCAATCTGCAATTGGCCGGGCACAAAGCCATCTGTATAATGGTAAGTCTAGACATATACGTCGAAGGCACAATACCATTAAACAACTACTCTCAACTGGAGTTATCACTGTTGACTATGTGAAGTCAAAGGATAACTTAGCGGATCCGCTAACCAAAGGGTTAAATCGAGAGTTAGTTGCAAGCTCATCAAGGAGGATGGGTTTGATGCCGATAGAAAAAGTTGGTGCAAAGGAAACCCAACCTATGCAGACTGGAGATCCCAAGAACTAGGTTCAAAGGGACAACCTAACTGCACTGACAAAAGTGTTCACTGTGAGGGAACGACCCTTTGAAACAGTGAAGGATTGAGGTTAAGCATACAGCTTTTAATGATTCAATAGAGTTATGTGGAAAACTCTTAAGAGATCACCTATGTGAGAAAGAAGTGGGGCCGCTTCGAAGAGAATTGGAGGCACAATTCTTAGAATTTCTCGCAGAATCAGGCGTGTTCATGGCCAAGAACGAACACACCCATGAGAACTGAGGTGTATCAGGGAGAGTCCTGGGTGAGATGTATCAATGCTTACATAAACGGCAGCACAGTTCAAGGACATCGTGTCTACTGTCAGCCAGGAAGCAAACAGATCTTCACAAGGGAAGGTTCAAAGGGTGAAACCTACCTATCCTATACATAACTCAACTGCTGAATGCTATCAACATGTTTCCATTCATGTGGGGGATTGTTAGATATATTGGATATCTAGTGTGAACGGAAAAGAGGTGGTGGGACTTTAGTCCCACATTGGAACTTTCCATTGAATGGAAAGTGAAGAGGAGAATAAAGGGACTCCCTTGTGAGTGGGGCTTTAGTCCCACATTGGGAGTTTTATGGTAAAATGTTTGGTTTATATTGTATCACAAGCATGGTAGTTGTGAACAAATGCTAGGGGAGAGGCTCTCTCTCACGCGTGGGTCCGCAGGGGGGGTGCAAATTCAGGGCCCGGATTTGTACTGAACCAAGTGAACTCGTGTGCGTGCACGACCCGCGCACGTCGAATGTCCGACCGGTCGGGGCAAAATTTGTCCAAGCAGATGAACCAAAGTTTTGTCAAATTGATTTTTGCTCAAATGTAACTGATGCATTAATTTTGATTAATGCGAGATCAGTAACCCCCAGACGTTTGGATCTGGTCGGGCAAATGGCAGTAAATGACGATTAATTCATCATTATTCACTGCGGGGGTCTGAGCCTATATAAAGGGGCTGACCAAGAGCAAAAGACACAGACACAGAGAAATTCTCCTCCAATCCGCTCCACCTCGTTCCCGACCTCCGCTCCGCTGATAGCAGTCGGGTACCTCTTCAGTTCGCCATGAGCAACGAGTACTCCGTTGTGCCCATGGTTGGCTGTTGTATCCTGAGAGATAGACGTCCGTCTGAGCCTCGAAGCACCACTGGAGGAGGACGAATCTATTTCAAGGAAACTGCACTTCGCAGGCGTCAGCAACTTCCTGGTTGGGAGACGTCCGACCACTACTCGGGAGATCTCAGTCAGGAAACTCCACTCGAGAATTCCAGTTCGGAATTCCACTCGGCTGCTCGGGGGCTCGCTCGGCCACTCAGGAACCTCACTCGGGAGCTCGCTCGGTCACTCGGCAATACCGCTCGGGAGCTCACTCGGCCTTCCACTCGGGAGCTCACTCTGTCACTCGGCAATACCGCTCGGGAACTCACTTAGCCTTCCACTCGGGAGCTCGCTCGGTCACTCGGCAATACCACTCGGGAGCTCACTCAGCCTTCCACTCGGGAGCTCCCTCGGTCACTCGGCAATACCGCTCGGGAGCTCACTGGGCCTTCCACTCGGGAGCTCGCTCGGTCACTCGGCAATACTGCTCGAAAGCTCATTCGGCCTTCCGCTCGGGAGCTCACTCGGCCACTTGGAGCTCACTCGGTCATTTCGCTCGGGACATTGCAGACTGCAATTTGGAGCTCGGGCCACTCAACAGAGATAAGTTGGAATTAATTTTATAATTTCAATTTAGTGTAAAATCTTGAATATTCCTCCAACAATCTCAACTCTTAATCTTAGTCTATCTTCACCTTTATTGATTTTTATGATGATCATGACATTGTGATGCTTTAGGAAAAAGCGGATCCTAAATCCGCCTTCCACTAGCACGGGGGATGCACCCTCTACGGATAATAGATTCCTCATTGAGTGACTTAGACTTAGACATTTAGAGCATACTTTTGTTCCCCTAAAAACTAGATGTCTAAACCATTCCTATTTTAATAGCTATTGTCTAGAACTTATCAAGATCTTTGAGTACTATAAGCTAAACAGACTATTGTATTGCAGTCAGTCCTATAACTTGACTCTGTGCTCTCAATTTTATAACAACTTGATTAGGGTTAATCGCATGACATATTCCATTAGAGTAGTAGGGAGAGACTTCACATTTTCTCCCACAATCCTGATTGATCATTTAGGACTTAGGACATCTACCTGTCCCTTTCTCTGCAATCCCAGTAGGGAACTGCCATTTGGCGAACCCTACTCACACATTACATTAGATACTATCTATATGTATTTTTTTTTGGGATAGAGAGGATTCCCACTGTGACTGACTCTAGGTCGCTATCCCTTAGAGTCCAAGATTATGTTTTGTATAAAGTTCTCATTGCCTGTATTCGGCCTATCACATCTCGAGATGTGCTGACCATCCTCCTGTCTCATTCCTTCTTTCTTTATGCATTACGATAGTGGTTAGGCATTGACGTAGCCTCCCACATATTCCACAACATTATCCTTGCATAGGCACTGTCTCTAAGAAGAGAGTGCATATGCCCTATTGCTACATCTTGACAACCCTATTCTCAGCTATTGGCATTGACATCTCCCAGGCCCACTTACTCCACTGAGTGAATATAATTTTATTGGCCAGAGGCAATGTCCCTAGTTCATATAGAGGTTAGTGCTCAGGGGTTCTGTCTTGAAGAGGGGGTGCTCTACTTGTCAAATCTGTTAAGCCAATCGCAGAAGCAGAGCAGGTAACTGATCCGCTAACCAAGTAGGAAGCAAATTAGCTAGTCGAGCAGGTAGACGAGGAGGTTCTGAACATCACTAGGTCCGTGAAGCAGCGACTTACTCGACTTGAGGACTCCTCATTCTTGATCTGGCAATCTGTTTCTGACCATCGCAAGGAGGTTAGAGGTGCAATTGACGGACTTCGTGAGGAGGTTCAAGATTTAGTAGTCGGGCTTCATACTCAGATCACTATCGGATTTCATAGGATGGAAGACCTAGTTCACTCATTTGTTCACCCTCCTGCACCTCTCTCAGACGATGCCTAGTTACTTTTGATTGACTTGTTTGACTGATACTATATCTTGGAGTTTTGGTTGCACCTTAGGCATTCATTGCTTTGACTTTGTCAATTACTATGTTTTGTCTTGGGATACTTGCTAGACTTGGATTATATTGCTTAGCTATCTTGCTTTGAGATATGCATTCCATATTGTGACTTAGCTTAGATTTTTTTAACTTGTTAGATTTATGCTCTTTATCTTCAAAACATGATTCTATCTTTGAAAAACTTACCTAATGATTTCAAAAGCCCGCTTAGTTTCTTTTGAGGATAATTCTTTTTTGATCGGTTCAAGAGGAGGATCAAGACTAAAACTCATTTTTTAAATGTTTTTTTTACTTGTAGAATAATTTTTGAAATTTAAATTTGAAAAATGATGTAAATCTTTAAAAAAAAAGTTCATTGAAAATTATGTTTTTTCCCACTCTCAAAAATTATCTTAGTAGAATTGAAAATAATTATCTTTGAAAAAAAATTCTTAACTTACTAGTTCAAACAATAAGATATTTTCAAAAAATAGAAATGTATTTTCAAAGTACCTGAGCATCTACTTGAGAATATACTTATGAAAATTTTGACAATATTTTCTCCACTTGATCTTTGAAAATGCTTTGAAAATACTTACCTTTCTAATATCATTGAAAAAGGTTTCATTGAAAATATAACATGCTTATCTTTGGATTTTGGTTAAAAAAATATACTTAGTTTGTAATTTTGAAATTTTTGGTAAAATTTTTGAAATCTATCTAGAAATTATTTTGCAAAAACTATTGTATTCATTTTGCCTTAGAATTATTCTAAGTTTGGAAGTTGGGATTTTGAAAATAAGTTTTTCATAGTTTTTTTATATGCATCCCCTTATTCAAATCTCTATACTTAGTCTCTATCTTTGGTAATTCCTGTGTGATGTTTGTGTTATTACTTTCTTGGATAACGATTGTGCTATTACTTGTTTCTTTTGATGAATGTCAAAGGGGGAGGTGTTAAAGGTTAAAGACTAGAAAACTTGAACTTCAAAAACTAACTTTGATTTTAAAATATATCATTGCTATTCTATTTTAGAACATTCATTGCTACTATGTTATTATTGTTATTTTTTTTTGTAATTTTAACCTAGATTGTCATTGCATCAAAAAGGGAGAGATTATTGATACAGTTTGCACTAACGGTCAAAATCATATTTTATGAATGATAAATATGTTAAAGTTAAGTTTGTTACTTTCTAACCTTGATATCAAGTGTGTAGGATTGAAAGGCTTAGGACTTGATACTAGGTTGAAGCCTAGGGTGGTAGAGTCCTAGCAAGAAGCCGAATTGGGTCCGCGGGGCCTGACAACTGACTAAAGTCCAAGTTGATGGATATTTAGCATGAAGTCTAGCTGGGTCCGCGGGACCTAACAATTGGTCGAAGACCTGATGGGTTAAGAAAGCTAAGTAAATCTACAAAAGGTAAGTGAGGTAAGTCACTGGAAGAGTGAATTCCGATGAGAATGAGTACCGGGTAGGGACTTTAGGTGCGGTCCAGCTTAGAACCATTTCGGAGCTCTAAGCTGAGACCTTGACTAGATCATGGTTTTGGGAAGACAGAGTCTATTTAATACTAAATTTATTTAGTTCATATTGTACTTGTACTGACCTTGTTTTGCAATGTATATTTTATTTTTGACTGACATAATTTTATAGGGTTCAAAGTATAAAAATAGCCTTGGATGAACAGTACCCAAGGTGCCTTAGGTGGGACCTCAGGCGCCTCAGTTGGGACTGGAGGTGCCTTCAAGGAGGTGAAGGCGCCTCTGCGAAGCTGCCATGGTGGATAGAGTTTTAGTCGTCTGAGGCGCCTTAGTAGGGAACTGAGGTGCCTTACTTCAAGACTGAGGTGCCTTCTAGAGAATAAACAGGGAGAATGTAGGCTTTAGATCAAGATGAAGTTTGCATGATCTTAGATGCCTCAAATGTCCTTTATAAGGACCTTCTTGCCGAGAGATGAAATATGAACTTCTTACTAGTGTGTTTGAGCACCTGTGATCTTCTACTTCCCCATCTTCCTACTGCAACCCTGCTACGACTTAACTACGACTGACCACTATCGGAAGCTTGACACTAACACTCGAACCCGATGAAGATACTCCTAAAATGTGTTGGGTAACGAATTTTTTTGTAATTGTTTACCTTGATTGTAAAAAGAAAAGTGTAGAGTGTTACACTTTCTTACTCTTTGTACTCAATTACTCTACTGGGAGTTTACTGGTAGAGATGATTAGTAGATTACCCGTCGAAAAGGTCCAAAGGGCCTGAACCTCGTAGTAGGAGTCGTCGAAGGCTCCAAAACAAGTACATGATCTACCTATTATGACTTCCTTTGCCTAGCATATAGTTAATCATGACCTATCGAGACTTCCTTTTCCTAGCATTCAATCAACCCTAACCTATCGAAGCTTCACCATTGCTTAACATTCGATTAATTTTGACTTGCCAAGACTTCACAATTATCTACCATCTGGTTAACCTTGACTTACTAAGACTTCATCATTGCTTAACATCCGGTCACTCTTAATCTACTAAGATTTCTCCATTATCAATCATCCAATCTTCCTTGACCTATTTGGACTTCACCAACATTGTCAAGTGTCTGATCAACCTTGACTCACTTGGATACCACATCTTATTCCAATTGTCTGATTGATCATGATCTACTTAAACTTTATCCTTGTCAACTCTCTGTTAGCCTTAAACTTTATCCTTGTCAACTCTCTATTAGACTTCCAACTGTTAAGTGTCATGACCCAATTGGATTTTCACCCTTGCTAACTCCCTATTGAACATTCAATTGCCAAGTATTTGATTAACTATGACCTATTAGGACTTCTCCATTGTCAGCTCCCTATTGACTTTCAACTACAAATCTCTGATCAATCAACCTGCTTGAACTTCTCCATTATCAAGTATCTAGCCAATCTTGATCTACTTGACTTTTCACTCAATCATCAACCATTAACACCTAAATCAATCTTAGTTAACCTTAACACGAGGTTGATTTCACCATTAATCTCGTTCTCCAACAAAGTCTCCTTTTACTTGACGTCTCACTTAACTGTAAAGCATATTTATCAACTATCTAAGTATCCAATCAAGCTTTACCTGCTTGACATATCACTTAACCTCAAACATATTAATCAAATATTAAAATTCAACTTGAGTCAACTCGAACTTAATCAACTAACTAAGGGTCAATTGCACTAATAAAATTGTCTCCTAATAAATTCATTCCTTTCTATCTACTTAAGTCTATTTGACATGCTAATTAATTTTCTTGATGTATACGCCACACTCATATTGTGTATTTTTTAGAGAGAAATATATATATATATATATATAATTTTTTTTAATAGAAAGAATTTAAAAACTTTTTTACAAATGTTCTAGTCTGAAATCAATAGATGAGTCAACTCGCACGGAACTTTTTCTATGTTGGATGGGCCTATGTCAATTGGTTCTGGATCTGTCTTCTTCAATCGGATCAGCTCATAGTGGATCGAGCTCATACTATTGAATAAAGAGGAGATGAACAAAATTTGGCGAACCAATACCCTGCTTCCTTGTTAGAAGGGGCCAGGGCACACCTTAGCATGGCCCCTCCAATGCTCAAGTCAGATTTAGAGAAAAGAGCGGAGAACAAGATCGAAGAATAGTAGTAGAACTTATGATTGTGTGGTCCATTTAGCATACCTTTCCTAGAATGGTTACCTTATATATAGAGGAGGAGAGTGTTAGTAGGAGCCCTAGAGCCAATTATGTGATGATTTACTAAGGACTTTTTGTATCATATTCTATCAGTAATAAAAGCATGTTTGATTATTATACTTTATATTTGTGCCAAATAACTATGTATAATAATGTCCTTGGGTAGTAGGTTCTTATCTACATCATATCGATTGGTTGAATCAATAGTGAGATGATGTAGAGAACACTATACTAAACTATTCCTAGTCAAGCATTAATATTCAAGGACAATATTAATGCATGGAGACTAGCATGTAGATCAATTGATGACTTGAGCTCATAAGTCATGGATCTGTGATATCAAGTTGACACATGGGTATACATTAGAGAATGTGTACTAAATTGACCCACCATGAGAAAGTTTCATAGATTGTCATATGAGTGTCATAAACTTTCTCATGTGACTATTAGTAGGAATAGTCCTTGAACCTGAAGTCACTACGGTTCTCTACATAAGGAATTATGTACTTTGGTATCGTCAAACGTCACCCGTCATAGGGTGGACTATAAATGCGATCATTGGGTATGTAATAAATTATGCAGAGGGATGTGAGTGATGTAGATGGGATCTATCCCTCCCATATGATGGGAGTGATATCTGTGAGCCCCTTAATCGAGTAGGACTACTAAAACACATGGTCATGCTCAAATAAGTTAATATGAGATATTAAGCTCATTTGTTTGAGTGAGTCTACTCAGGGATCAAGAAACACAATGATTGATTGAGGATGACATGGTCTATGCCTCATTGGTCAATCTAGATATCGAGGATGGAAGGGCAAGGTCATACATTGTCACAGTCACGAAGGTTAAGTTGAATCTCGGCTTTCTCGTCACTTGGGTAGCAATGATGCATTGCTAGATATCGCTCATTGCTTATGTGTCTAAAGTGGTTTAAACACATTGCCAATGTTACGAGAACCTATTGGGTCACATACTAATGACATGATGCTTTGGAGATTAATTGATCTTAGTTCGACTAAGATTTGATCCGAATTGGAATAATTAAGTTAGACTCAAGTGAATCCAATTGGATTATGGGATTGAGTTTAATTTGAGTTAGACTCATCTAGATTAGACTCAACCACTTAATTATGGATAATATTCATTAAATGGTTTAATGAAAATTATTTAAGAGGAAGGCTAAGAGACATTCTATTCATTAGATGAATAAAATATTAAGAGTCTCAAGGAATATCAAAAGGCTTGATATTCATTGGATTTTATTAGCATTAAGATGAGAGAAGCTCAAGGGACATAGACCCTTGTATTCATTAGATGAATATAAATACCCTCTCTTGTCAAAGGCTAAAAGGAGACACTTCTCCTCTTCTTCTTTCTTCCTCCTTGTCTAAAACTCCCTAGTGGAGGTGCTTGTACTTTGTGAACCATCCCAAGTTGCTAGCACAACTAAGGTGGTTCCTCTCCGAGGAAAAGATCGTGTTCGTATGGATACGCATAGAGGCACAGACACTTGAACGTGCAAGAGATCCGGCATACCTCGGACAAGCGGATAAGCGAAGGGCATGCGCCAAAGGTATACCTATACGATAGGGTTTTTGTAAATTCACTTTGTATGAGTTTTCTTTCGCATAGATCGCTCGAGGGATCTTGTTTCCACTGTGGGTTTTTGTTTATGACGCCGGGAGATCCCAACAGAGAGGCATTTACCTTGTATCGACAATGTCCCTTTCTTCGTGCGACATCTTTATTTCAGGCGGCTATGTAATTCTAATATATGTAACTATTCTAATAAAGTTTCGACTATTTTGTAGAGTAGACATATCATCGAACCATGGTAACTAGTCATCTCTCTCTTCCTCTTCTTTCTCGTGTTTGTTATTTCTTGTGTGTCTTTGTCTCATTATTTCACGCGATCTCTTTTTCTCTTCTGCATATTCTGTGTTATAGGTTGAGAGGTGTTGTCCCCTTTTGTGCAACAATTGGTATCAGAGTAAGGTTTTGACGAATTTCTTCAACATGTCAAGGACATCTTCTGCGAAGTTTGATAGAAGCGGAAATTTCGGATTATGGCAGAGAAGGGTCAATAACTTGTTGGTGCAACAATGTAGGATGAAGGCGTTAGGAAAAAATAAATTGGAAAGTATGGAAAGGGAAGATTGGGAGGATCTCCAAGCGAAGGCCATGACAATGATCAGGCTTTATCTTATAGATGATGTGATGTACCACGTCATGGATGAGGAGTCACCGGTGGCAGTTTGGCAAAAACTGGAAAGCTAGTGCATGTCAAAGTCATTGACAACCAAGTTGTATCTTAAACAAAATTTAATTGGGCTGAAGACGACAGAGGAAACTGATCTAAGCTAGTATATCAATATATTCAACCAGATTGTGAGCGATTTAAAGTGGGTTAATATGAAAATCGAGGACAAAGATAAGACACTTATGTTTTTGAATTCTCTACTTCTACGTACGAGATTTTGATTACTACTCTAATGTAGGAAAAGGAAACTCTTAAATTAGAGGAGGTCACAGATGTTTTATTGGGCTTTCATAAGAGAAGAAAGCAAGTGACAAAATTTCTCAAGGAGAATGACTTGTGACAAATAGTAACCAAGAGCATGATGATGCAAAACTTAGTAGGGATCGGGCAGCGACAACAAGGCTGATTTTAAGTTATAAGCAAGAAGGTGATCTCGTGCTACAAGTATAGAGACAAAGATTATATGAAGAGAGATTATCCAGAGATAAAGAAACATATTGTAGAGAATAAAAGTAGTTCAACAAAGTTTGCAAACATAGCTGATGAGGAAAATTCTGAGAGCGGTGATAAAAATATGCTATCAGTTATGTCAAATTTGAAGCAGTTGACGAATGCATGAATCTTAAAGTCTGCATGTTTATATTGCATGACTCTAAATAAGAAGTGATTTGACACCTATATGGCAATGAATTCTGGTTCATTGTTGATGGAAAATGATACATCTTGTATAGTCATCAACATAGGGAATAGTAGAATCAAGATATTTGATAGTGTAGTCAGAACTTTATGTGATGTTAGATACATACAAATCTAAGGAACAATTTGATCTCACTAAACACACTGGATGGTATTGTTTGCAGTTACAAATCAGTGAGTGGGATAATGAAGGTTAGTAAGAGAGCTCTAACAATAATGAAAGGATAAAAGATTGTATGGAACATCTATAAATTGATATGGACTACAGTTGTAAGTGGAGTCGCTTCGGTGGAGTGTGAATCAGACAGTAGTATCTTATGGTATATGTGGTTAGGGCGTATGAGCGAACGTGGGATGTTGGAACATCATAAGAGAGATTTGTTGAAGGACGTCAAGATGTGCAAACTTGTATTTTGCAAATTCAGCGTACTTTGAAAATAGAGCAAAGTGCAATTCAAGACGGTAATACACAAGATAGATGAGCATCATGTGGAGGGTACTTGTATTTTATGAATTTTACTGATGATTACTCATGAAAGGTCTGGATATACTTTATGCGTCATAAATCAAAAACTTTTGTGAAGTTTAAACTATGGAAAGCTGAAGTGGAGAATCAAACCGGAAGGAAGATCAAATGTTTTAGGTTATACAATGAGACTAAGTACGTGGATTCAACATTTCATGAATTTTGTGAGCAACATGGGATAATGAGGTATTTCTCGGTTCATAGGACACCTCAGTAGAATGGTGTGGAGAAAAGGTTGAATAGGGCAATCATTGAGAAGACAAGAAGTCTCAGGTTGAATATAGGGTTAGTAATGAATTTCTGGACGGAAGTGGTTAATAGGACATGTTATCTCATTAATAGATCACCAATGACAACACTAAAAGGTAAAGTATCAGAGGAAGTATGAACAAGAAATCTAATAAATTACTCTCATCTTCGAGTTTTTAGATGTCCATCCTATATATATATCTAATGAGGAAAGATCAAACTTGGATGTGAAGTAAAAGCAGAGCATTTTCTGGGGTATCAGAAAGGAGTTAGAGGTTTTAATCTTTGGGATCCTAAGGAAAATAAGATGGTGATCAACAGAGAAATGGTGTTTGACGAGAAAGTCATGCTACAACGTACTCAGGAAGAATGAGACACTACAAGAATTTTTAGATTCAACAACACCCAATAGACAACGGTGTTTTGAAAAACCGTTGTCTTTTTTCATTTAACAACGGGGTTTTCAAAAACCGTTGATGTTAAAAAAAATTTGCGGAAAAAGACAACGGTTTTTTAAAAACTGTTGTCTTATGTATGTCAAAGACAACGGTTTTTTAAAAACTGATGTCTATTTGCTTGGTTACGACAACTGGTTTTAATTAACCGTTGTCTATCTGTATTGCTTACGTGGTAATACACAATAGCGAGCGAGCGCGAAAATGAAAAATGGCTGCCTTTTATAAATCTTCTTTCTTCTCTCTCGTGTGTCGTGAGCCCTAATCCCAGCCAAGCCAACCCGACTCTTCTTCTCCCTCGCGTGCCCTGGATCGTAGCCAAGCGCCGACGCTTCTTCTCCCTTGTGTGCCCTGGATCACAGCCAAGCGTCGACTCTTCTTCTCCCTCGCGTGCCCTGGATCACAGCCAAGCGTCGACCTCTTCTTCTCCCTTGTGAGCCCTAAATCGCAGCTAAGCCGATTCCTTTCTTTTTCTTCTTCGCGAGACTTAGCCGCAGCCAACGTTTCCTCCCTAATGCGCTGGTCTTCCTCACATCCACATGAAGGTCGATCTCCTTGTTTTATTCACGCTATCCAATCTCACTTCGTTGATCTCCGAGCACGCGAGCAGCCTGAAGACGATCCCTTTGAGGCTTGGATTCGAGGGGAAACGAGGAGGAAGCCGGTGGTAACCTGGCCGGTGCACCTTTGATCGGGGCCCTTCTTGCACTCTTTGGTCGGCTGGATCTGAGGAAGACGACTACCGCCGGCAACATATCAGGTAAGAATTAGTTCCTTGGTTTGGTTTTCGATTTATTTCGAGATGATATTGGTTGGATCTTGGAGCTTACTGATGGGTTCTGTTGGATCAGTAAATATAACTTAGTTTCCTTCCCATTTGAATTTGGGTTTTGGTGATTCCTTGAGGTTCTAATGCTCTATCGGCAACTTGGAGTGGGTGCTGGCGAAACCTCAGGTGAGTACTATGTGATAGTTATTTGGATGAGTTGTTGTTGATTCAAATTGAGGTTTTTCGTGGATTACTGCTCACGGTTGTTTTAGTTTCGGAGCTCTGATGTGATTCTTCAATCTATTTTCGGTTGGTATTGAGATGGATATGTTGTGGAGGGTCCTGGTAGCTTGCGTGAGTTGTGTCATTTAGATTTCTTCTGTTGTCATGATGCTATTGGGTTAAAACTCGTGGTTCCTCTTATCCTTCTTTTGCTTTGATCAGGGAAGTGTATACCATTTTGTGATGGGTTCGGATGTTTGTTTCTGCTAGATTGGAGCAGAGGCTTGGGTTCCGGCAATAACAAGCCAGGAGTGATTGCAGGTAAAAAACATTTCAAGTATCAGTTACTATGTAATTGTTAAGGATGTAAAAAATATTAATTGATCTCTTTTCTACTGATTCAAAGTTTTAAAACAAGTGGTTAGTCAATCATCTTTTAGAGGATATTGGAGAAGAGTAGGATAATATCAGAGCAAAGTAAGAGGTCCATATTTCAAGTCCTACCTAAAAATATCATCAATTAATGTGCTTTAAGCCAATCTGAAGTATATCCATCCAAATACAAGGGGAGTGCCAAAATAAATAAATTTGTTGTTTTCTTAAGAGCTTGAGATTTTCGAATAAGTAATAGCCAATCAACTTTAATAGTAAATAAATTAATTTATGAATTCTTATCCTGATTCACAAGTCTTGCTGTTAAATAAAAAAACTTAGTTGTAACTTAAGGCTGAATTTCATGTGGAGTGTGGACCATTGCCTTGATATCTGATACATTTTGACCAGCATAGGTGGTTCTAAATGGCTGTATACATATGTATGTACCCTTGTGTTCCATGGAGATCTTTCCAAGTAATTCTGCACTGGGATCCATAGGTTTCTTTTTCGTATATTTTCTATGTTGCTGGGCTACAACAAGGTACATTGGCATCTGTCCATATATTGGAACACTACATAAAAGTTCATGTTACTTAAATCACACTTATGCACTTCCAATTCATTCTGCGATTGGTTGTTGAACCTTTATTATTCTTTAATATTTATCTTGACTAGTGCATTTATTTAATCATCCTTGTCTAATATTCTAACTGCAACTTCCATATCTTAGTGATTTTTAGAAAAAGAATTTTCATATCTGCGTGCTATAATTTAAACATTCGTTTACTAGTTGCCATTTCTCTTCTCTCTCTTTGATTGGCCATTTGGATCTGGCTATTCTGTTCACTGTTTACTGTAGAGGCTAATTTGTCAGTTGTTCAAGCTTGGAACTTACGACCATCACTTATTTGGGAAGATGGCCAATGGATAGAATGGTCTCGTGTGAAAGAAAAGGTTGCTCTTGAAACGATTTTCTTTTAACCTTTATTATCAATACCTTCTCTTTGTTTTTTTCCCTTTTCCTTTTATTCCACTGCCAGCTGCTAAGCATTTGCACTCCTTTAAGATTGTCTTTCTGGATTTTTTTTTGTGTTTGAAATCTGCTTTACTATTATCCTGCAATAGGGCGATACACCCCAGGAGAAACGTCAAAAGCTTTGGCATTAGATAACAAAAGTAAAGAAGAAATAATTGGAGGATTGAATACTCACACAGATGACTCAAGCAAGCTAGAAGAGACAAACCCACTTAATTTGTCAACAGTATATCAATTAATAGGGAATATTTTCGAGATCCCATGTTGTTTGCCATTGCTTTCGAATTGATATGTTTTCTGCTAAGTCAATGCTATTACTAAATGTAGTTACTGGAGGGATTGCAAAGCTCTCTGCTTATATCCAAGATTCCTAGTTTGTCACATGATAAAGGCACCAAGAACTTGCATAAAGGCGGACCATCTTCTAGAGGTAACTTTATTCTTAAGAAAAAGATACATTTATCCTTATCCTATCCGACTTGCGAGTATTTAAATTCTCCAATTTTTTTAAGGTCAGAGTCAGGTAAATCGCAGATAGCTTCCTTACTGATGCATTTCAGTTCACATAGAAATTTCCAGCGCCACTATGACATTTTGTTCTACATGCTAAATGTTTCCTTTTTTGCAATTCAAGTTATGTATACTGCATCTCATATGTTCCCTTGAATGCATTTTCTGGACCAAGCTAATTCCTACAACTTTATTCAAAATGCAAGTGTTTTGAAACTGTAATTTTTTGACTCACTTGACAAGGGTAACCATGCCTGAGAAATAGTGAGATGCTTCTATTTTTTCCTCCAGTTAATTTACAATTTCTAGGTATCATTCTTTATATCATGGTTATCATACCACATGCTAAAAAATAGGTATCACGTTTACACTTGGATTTCCCATACCATGAGTGCACTGCTCATTCACTGAAATTTTGGAGAATCTACACATGTACTTCTTTACCATTCTGCTATTTTGCTGAAGCTTCGAACCAGCAAATTTGGCTTGCTTTCACAAATTACAGTTTCCAAGATTGTAGTTCAAATATGCTGACCTCCTCTTTTCTTACTGCAAAATCTATATATGAGTTTGATTAATTCAGAAGGAAGTACAGTCTCTCGTCCAACAATTGTCAAAACTTTAATTGTACTTGCAGTTGGGAATCATCAACCATGCACATGTTGCTGAATAGACTTCTGCTAAACTACCTTTTGGTTTTTCCCGAATCTGAAATAAACTATAAACTCCTTATCAGGGAAACAAAGCTTCCATTAGTCTTTCTTCAGCTATGCATAAGCATAATTTTTGCATCCATTTTTTTGTGTGTTAATCTATTCCTCTTGTTTATTCATTATTCTGCATCATCGCTAGGTGATGGAGAAAGGAGGGCCAGCTTCAAGGAGAGGAAGACAAGCACGGTGAAGAAAAGCAGAACAGGTATAAAGTGTTTGGAAACTTTGGATAAATAGAGCTGGCTTTTAAAGTTCCTTTCTCAGATTTTTTTTCTCTCTTGGTTTTCAGAGCGATTGTATAAGAACTCAGATCGAGTTCGGCGAGGAAGATTTGATGGTGACGCTGCTCAAGTTAAAGATATGCAAGATTACAAGTAATCTATCTGTTTTGGCCTTTTTTGGGGGAACTTCAATGTGACTAGTGATTATAAATTTAGTTGTAGGATTTTTGTATCGACATGGAATGTAGGTGGAAAGTCCCCAACAAAAAAATTGAATCTTGAGGAATGGATCCATATATGAGGTATGATATTTGATGATATTTTGATGTATGATAGTTTGAAGAGTGTTTGCTCAATATTATTTAATTATTTAAATAATTTTTTTTAAATAGTATTTGTTGTAAATTGTTGGCTGCCTCAACCAAAAGACAACGATTTTTATTTGTTGTCGAACTATTGTTTAAATCACACACAAACAACGGTTTAATACTATTGGTAACCTGTTATCGATCACATTAAAAGACAACGGTGAAAAATCATTGCTACACTATTGTTATTTACTATAAACGACAACGGTTTTTAACTGTTGATGTTGAGCACCCCTTTTAACAACATGGCCTTTAACAACAGTGTTTTTAGCCTACGACAACGATGAACGCCCATTGTTAATAAGCATTTTTCTACTAGTGAGAGGAAACACCATATAATAACAAAGAGAAATGTATTGTGCAGGTGGAGCTAGAGACTCATAACTCCAATGATTCTAGCTCAGACAATACAGAGTATCACACTATTGCTGGTAGCAGAATGAGACGAGCCATAAAACCACCCACCAAATGTGCATTCAAAGACTTAGTATCTTATGTGGTTATCACTAGTAGCGGAGACCCTACATCTTTTTAGGAAGCAGTACATGGCTTTGAGAAGGACAAGTAGATAAGTGTTATAGCTGAGGAGATAGAGTCACTGTATAAGAACCAAATGTGGAATCTAGTGAAACTTTCTAAGGGAAAACAAGCTATAAGGTGCAAGTGGGTGTTTAAGAAGGAAGCAATGTTAGAGGGAGAAGTGAAGTTCAAAACTCATTTAGTAGCAAAGGGATAGTCACAAACGGGAATCAGCTAAGGCCTACATGGCATTGTAGAGAGATACCACATAACAACAAAGAGAAATACAATTGATTATGACATCATGTTTAGTAGACAACCGGAAGATCCTTCAATCGTTGGGTACGTAGATGCAGACTATACAAGAGATTTAGATGACAGGAGGTCTACTACAGGCTACGTGTTTCTGTGGTGGGAGGACCTATATGTTGGAAGTCTATGATACAATATATTATTGCATTGTCTACAACAGAGTCAGATTACATGACAGTAACTGAAGCAACAAAGGAAGCTTTATGACTTACATGATTGGTTAGAGAACTAGGTGTTCACTAAAATAGAGTCAAGTAATTATGTGATAGCCAGAGTACTATGTATTTGATGAACAATCAGTTGTATCATGCAAGAACCAAGTACATTGATGTGAGGTTTCACAAGATCAGAGAGCTGATTGCTTTCGGAGAAATTCAACTTGAGAAAGTTCACACTGCAGATAATGCTGCATACATGTTGACAAAGCCAGTGACCGTAGAAAAATTTAAACATTGTTTGAACTTGATATATGTCTCCAGATGCTAAAGGAAGGAAGTTAAATCCAAAATTCTAGGTAGAGTTTTTCTCATATACTCATTTTCTTCACAAGGGTAAATATTTATCAAGGTGGAGATTGTTGACGGATGACTCCTATCTAAGTAAAGGTAAATGCAAGAGATGTCATGGAAAAAAAAATCTATTAAGGATTTTCATAATAGAATTTTATTATGATTTTTCATAACAAAATTCTATTACGATTTTTTGGATCCGTTTTGGCATGTTGGGATTTTAGCACTATTTATAGAGATCGGGGTAAACCTATTGTATCATTATATGGATCATGAGAATTTTTTCTGTAAAGAAAATTCTAATAAAATTTCAACCATTTTGTGGAGTATGAATGACGATAAATCACAGTGATTGTTCTTCTTCCTCGTCCTCTTTCTCTTCTTTCTCTTCCTTATGTTTGTTCTTTTTTTGTACATATTTATTTCGTTACTTTGCATAATCTCTTTTCCTCTTCCTCGTCTTCCGAATTAGAGATTGAGAATATTAACCCTTTTACGCAACACCATTGGAATTCCAAAATAAATAATATCATATATTTTCATCATCAATCCAATACTATTTATAAGGAAGCGAAAATTTTGGGCTCATCATCCTGTCGATGTCTTATTAAACCGGGGAACACAGCAAAACAGGCTCGATCATCTGAGAGTTCAGAACGATCCTTCAACAAAATCTAAGCGCTCCTTGAGAATAAAGAACAGGCACAAGTCTAGAGGGGAGGGGAGGAGATGGAGCAAAGTTTTGAGTGCGCGACCGAACGAGCGATCGAGTTTTGGTGCACGCACTGCGTAGCTCTGTCTGTGGCTGTGGTCCAATAAATATTTCTGGAGTTGGTAGCCTTTTTCTTCTCCGGCCAACAAAGCGAGGGCACGACCACAGCGAGGTACAACGAGTCCATGTGACAGACAGAGATACTGTGAACATGCCGCTACAAGACACCATCCTTTCACTGTTCACCGTGGGGACTCATCGCTCGCCATAAAAGAGAGACTGCCATCGCACCGCGGCCTGCGCTAGCTGCTCTTCGGCGAGGCCACCACCAACTGTTTTTCTTTCGGCGCCGAAGATTAATCGGGCGTCACATTTATCAATTCCTTCTATAAACGCTCTTTATTTATAAAAAAAATATTAAAATGATATTTTACTTTTCGAAAATATTTTTATTTTTACTATTAATGTAATAATTATAAAATTATTATAACTTTAAAAAATAATAATGATAGGAGATATTACAGTTGTTACACCATTATAGTTAAACTTTAAATTTTAAATTTTATTAAAAGTTTATTAAAATTACTTTAAATGGATAAAATTCATTTTAAAATAGTTAAAGAAACACTAATACATATAATTATAGAAATTATTGATGCAGAAGTTTCTCTTAAGCATGTGGTTTCTTGATCAATATTTAGAGTGACTTGATAGTCAAAGTCAGGATGGGTCAGACCTAATTTTTAAAGTAGTCAACTGGGCTTGAGTGAGATCTAAAGGGATCCATCTCAGCCTCAAAGCATATCTCGATATCAGGCCTATCTCAGTCCCAGGACTTATCTTAGTCTCAGGACCTATCTAAGTCTCACAGTGCTTCTCAACCTCAAAACATATCTCGGTCTCAGGGTCCATCTCAGTCACAAGACCCATCTCAACCTCAGAGTATATCTCAGCCTCAAAGCATATCTCAGTCTCAGAGCCCATATCAGTCTAAACATCCTTCTCGGTCTCAGGGTCTCTCTCAACACCAGAACACAGTGAACCTTTAGGTCTGTTGTCCCGCGCATAACAGCACGCATCTTCGTATAAAAGTCACTCCGCATTAACATCACCTCCTCCATCTCTAAAGAGAATCCGCCACGGCACATGAGCACTAGCAGACAAGACAAATATTCTCGAATGCGTTGTTAGTGATATGAGAGAAGTGTCCTAAGGCAATCGCCTTATGATGTAAATATTTATATTAATAAATGATAATTCACTATTTGAGTATACATGTTTGTGTATTTGATAGGATCTTAAACTCATCTACTGAATGTCCGCCATACAATTCACAGCATAAGAGAATTTGTGATGGGATCACAACTAGTGATTATCTCTAAATGTGCAAATGTGAAGTGTTGGAAATATCCCTAGTCGATGAATTGATAAATACGGACATTATCAATTCTGTTGAGACTAGCATGGGTTATTCTCTATTCAGCTGATTCTCACTGGCTGGTGACATTGGGATGTCCGGAGATAAACATGGATGCTAGTTAAGGGAACTAGTTCATTGGAGTGACTAGCTGTAAAACTTCATATGGTAATCTATATAGATTTGTCAATGAAGTTCTTACTGCAGCTTAAGTGCGATGTTCCTTTGACTTGCGGTGTTCAAGTCATCTTGGTCATGGAGACTTATACTTTGACATCTTAAGCAAGCATCTCTTAGGAGGTGTGGACCCAGGATGATCGGGTATAAGCCGAAGTGCCCGAAGATGTTTGAACAGCCTACAAAGGATTCACCACTCCTTGCGAGGAGATGTATACCCAGGCCTATCGTCGGATTGTTACTCAAAGCCTCTGGCCAGAGCATATCATGTTAAGAGTGCGAGTCTCTTAAATACATGAGAGTAATTAGAAATCCAAAGGACGAGGAAGACACTACTTGGGCTAGGTGTGACGTAGTCAGCCTAGTGGGGACTGACACCATTGACCGTGTCCTGAACCAAGTGGGTATAAGGTGGTGAAGGGAATGGGGCACGATTCATTAGAGCTGCTGAAGGGTTTCAGAATAATTTCTTCTGAGGTCAAACCGTTGATCTTTCGATTAATTGGGGATCATGATGTACTACTAGGTGCCACTCATGATCGTTCTATAATTAGTTAATTATAGACGGCCAACATAAATCGAAAGCCTATTTAGTCACACGCACTACGAGTAATCCGAGGGATTTAAAACGAGTTGAAAATTGGATTTTCCGATCAAGAGAAATAAGTCGAATCTGAGTTAGTCAGAGGCGCAATGGAAGCTAAAAATGGCTAAGTCTTTTGAAGGCTTTTTGGGCGAATTAAATGAGTTTAATTCGCGGCGGTTCGGGTTGGTTTGGCCGGCCAAAGAGGGTGCCAAAACCCCCTTTGGTGGCCGGCCACAATAAGAGGAGAAAACCAATTAATTTTGGTTTAATTAATAAAATAAATCTAGTGCGATTTATTTTATAAATTATGGATAAATAAATTTGTATAAAGAAATTTATATAAATAAAATTTATAGAAATTTATTCTTTTATGGAAGATTAAAATAATCCATGAATTGGTTTATTTTAATTTTATAAAATCAATTATGAATTGATTTTTCATAATAAGAAAGTTTATAAATTTCTTATAAAAAATTTATTCCATAATTTAAAGAGAAGAAGAATTAGTTTTATTATAAATTAGTTTATAATAAAGACTCGGTTTAAACGGAATAATAAGAAAATTTATAAGATAAATTTCTTATAACTAATTCCGTTAATTCCGTTAATTCGGTTTAGAGGGAGACTTAGCAAAGGAGTTGCTACTATATAAAGGAACCAAAGGCTAGCCCTTATTCCTAATCAAGAGATTTATTATTCTCTCCCTCTCTCTCTTAATCTCTCCTCTCCTCCTTCTCCCTCTCTTCCCTTAGGGCCGGCGCCCACCCTAGCTCCCCTAGGGCCGGCGCCCAACCTACATCCAAGGTGGTGGAGGCCGTGAGCTTCAAGAAGAAGAAGGAGAACCCGAACACGAAGAAGAAGAAGCGGATAGCGATTCCTCTCTTCCCGGAATTCGATTCCGTTACTTCGTTGGTTAGTTTTCCATTATTTTCTCTTATTCTTCTAGTTGTGCCTTCCGAGAATCTAGTAGTTCTCGTCGGCACAAAACTCGTGACTTTGCGAAGTCATCCCGAAGAGAACTCGGCGTGGACGCGAATAGAGGCGGAGCTTCCAAGGGACGCTACGGTTGGATCTCGTCCCTTTTCTTCGAGTTACGCGAGGTATAAAAGTAAATTAGTTTACTTTTCCGCAAAATTTTATTGTATGATTATGTCAACACACCATAGGGTTGCATGCTAGATACGAAGTTAAAATAATTTAGGAAATTATTTTATGCAAACTCTTCCGCTGCACGTAAAAATTTTAAATTTTACGAACTCGTATCCTTGTCAACATGCACCCGGTCCCAACAGTGGTATCAGAGCCGCGGTTAGTGTTCGACATTATCATATAATTGTTTTGCGGAACACTTTGTCATGATCTCAATTTCGGAAAAAATTTTCAATTATGGAAACTTTCAAATTATAATAGATTTTAGATTTAGAAATTTCAATGTTTGGAAATCCTCATGAAATTTCGCAAACGTTTGAAATTTTCTAGTTTCTAAAATTTTATAATAATTGTGAAAATTTTCCATCCTTGGAAACTTTCCAAATTTTGGAAATTTTTCTATTTTAGAAATTTTCCAATTTTTGGAAAAACGTAAGTTTTCTTTTTACCAAAAACTTACAATTATTCTGAAAAATTATTTTGAAATCTCGCAATTTTGGGCACTTTCTTTTGAGAAAGTCTAGACAAATTCATGGACAATTAATTGACAATTAAATTTGAATTGGTTTTTAAATTGACAACAAAATTCTTTATTTTGGATTGAGCCTCGGGGAGCCGTCCAATTTAAAGTTAGTTGTTGTAATTTAATTTCCAATTTTTAATTGAAATTGTCATGTTTGATTTGGATTGAGCCTCGGGGAGCCGTCCAATTGGATTTACAACACATTACTTTTCTTTGGGTATCTGAGCCTCGGGGAGCCACCCTTAGAAAAAATTTGTTGTAATTAATTAAATCCATGAATAAAATATGTTGAAGAGGTGATGCTCTTACATATTGTTGTCTCCAAAATTAATTAGGAAAATGGTTTCCTATAGAGTTTTCTTAAATAAGATTTTCATGAAAATAATATGTAGTTGAATTAAGGGATTTGTCTCTTAATTTAATAAGATTTGATTTAGAGAAATCAAAGTCTTGAACATATTATTTCCGAAATTAATTATGACAATTTAGGAAATTGTTTCCCAAAACAATTCCTTTAATAAAGTATGAAATTATAATTAGGAAATCCGGTTCCTAATTTAATTCATGAGACTTGATAAATTAAGTCACATACATACTTTATTAAGGAAATCGTTAGTCATGACATAATTTTATGTCATGAATGTGCTTAGAAAAGAATGAGACCCAAACACCCCTTACAAAATATTAAGGCTAACACCTTCCATTAATATGGTTAGAACCGGAGTTTTGTTTCTAGTTAGGGTTGATGGACACATCCATGCCCGACTTGAACCTCAACATGTTCAAACCGTGGAATTAGTTTATGAATAATATAATTGAAGTCAGAGGTCAATCCTTAGTTTTGGTTGTTGGACACATCCAAGCCTGACTAAACGGTTGAATGAGCTTCAACAATATTAAAACTATTTCTTGATTAATGGGTCAGCCTTAAGCTTGGAGCATCGATTTGTTGTGCCACAGCCAAGGTCGATGTAAAGAGAGGTGCAGTTAGGTGCTATGTATATTGATACATACTTGTTAATGAGTTAACAACCTAATGATTTATGCAAACATTCAATTAGTTGATAGCATAAGGTGATAGTTACATATATGTGATGTGTAATCGGTATAATTACCTACCTTCATAGCTAAGAAAAACTTGATGGCCACAGCCATGGTGGATCTTATCTATGGTTGGATATCAACCTATTTGGAGATGTTCCTACGATCTCCCGAATTGATAATAAGGGTGATTCAATTCGTAAAATAAATAGGATTTAATTTATGTATGTTGATACATTCTTTAATCAATCTTCTCACATAATCTCAATTTGTATTTCTAGGATAATCACTCGATCATGTCTACTCAAATAAACTTACGTTCCATTTTGGACACCAATAAACTGAATGGGCCGAATTTCATGGACTGGCTTCGAAACCTGAGGATAGTCCTCAAGGCAGAGAAGCTTGCCTATGTCCTTGAAGAAGCACTTCCCAAAAGTCCTCCAGAAAATGCAACTCCGGACCAATTGTTGGCCCATCAGAAACATGTGACCGATTCTGAACTTGCGAGTTGCATCATGCTAGCCTCTATGGTACCTGAGCTGCAAAAGCAGCATGAGCATATGGATGCTAATACCATCATCTTCCATCTTCATGAGTTGTTTGAAGAGCAGGCGAGATCCGAAAGGTTCGAAGTCTCCAGACTCCTCTTCACCACTAAGATGCAGGAAGGCACTTCTGCCTCGCAGTTTGCGTTAAAGATGTTGGGGTACATTGAGCGACTGAGCACACTCGGTTTTGCAATGGATCATGAACTAAGTATTGACTTAATTCTGAGTTGTTTGCCCAAAAGTTATTCACAATTTGTGATGAACTATCGGATGAACAAACTGGAGACCACCATTCCTGAGTTGATCAACCTGCTGAAGACTGTGGAGCCTTCTGTAAAGCCGGATCAAAAGGCGGTACTGTTAGTTGGTTCCTCGAAGAAAGGTTCTAAGAGGAAGGCCAAAGAACAGAATAAAGGGAAGAAGAAAAAGGCCAAAAAGACTGAAAAGAAACCAAAAGGCACTTGCCATCACTGTGGCAAGGAAGGTCACTGGCGAAGAAACTGCAAGATTTATCTTGAGTCCATGAAGAAGAAGGCATCCGATGCCCCATCCTCTTCAGGTATCTTCGTTATTGAATGTCACTCTATTTCCTCAAATACCTGGGTACTTGATACTGGGTGTGGCTCACATATATGTAATGACATACAGGGGCTAAGGAATAGAAGAAGACTCGTCAAGGGAGAAGCGAATTTGAGAGTTGGAAATGGAGCAAAGATTGCTGCTGTTGCCATCGGAACTTATTTGCTAAAGCTCCCGACTGGACGTATCTTAGAATTGGATAATTGTTATTTTGTTCCTTCATTAATAAAGAACATTGTATCTATTTCATGTTTGAATGAAAAAGGTTATCATTTGACTTTTAGTAACAATTGTTGTTACATAACTTTAAATGGCGTTCTTTATGGGAATGGAACTTTGTGCAATGGCATCTACACGTTAGATTTATCCAGTGACGTTTTCAATATCGAAGTTAGCAATAAACGTGCTCGAATAGATAATCGAATAGACTCCTACACGTGGCACTGTCGTCTTGGCCATATAAGTAAGAAACGCATGACCGAATTACACCGATGTGGAATTCTGGAATCATTTGAACCCGGTTCATTTGATACATGCGAATCATGCTTAAAAGGCAAAATGACCAAATTACCCTTTTCCGGAAAAGGTAATCCAGTGGGAGAGTTGCTTGGTCTGATACATACCGATGTATGTGGACCAATGTCAACTCTAGCACAAGGAGGCTATAGCTACTTCATCACCTTTATCGATGATCACTCACGATTCGGGTATGTGTTCTTGATGAAACACAAATCTGAAGCTTTTGAGAAATTCAAAGAGTTCAGAAATGAAGTAGAGAAACAACTTGGCAAAAGTATTAAAATACTTCGATCCGATCGAGGTGGTGAATACTTGAGTCAAGAGTTTCAAGATTATCTTAGGGACAATGGGATAATATCCCAATGGACTCCGCCGTATACACCACAGCATAATGGTGTATCTGAGAGGCGAAACCGAACCTTGATGGACATGGTTAGGTCTATGATGAATCATGCAACTCTTCCAAAATCCTTTTGGGGTTATGCACTTAAGACAGCTGTTTACTTGTTAAACAGAGTCCCGACCAAGGTAGTCTCTACTACTCCATATGAGATTTGGAATAGTAAGAAACCTCACTTAACTCACCTTAAGATATGGGGTTGTCCTGCTTATGTGAAGCGGACTGTATCAGACAAATTGGATGCTAAGTCTGATAAATGTCTATTTATTGGATACCCTAAGGAAACGAAGGGTTACCAATTCTATCATCCCTTGGAACAAAAGGTGTTTGTTTCAAGGCATGCTGTATTTCTAGAAAAAGAATTTCTTTTACAAGAAAACAGTGGGAGTGGCATTGAACTTGATGAAGTTCAAGAAACTCCAATAGACATTACAGAGACACCTAGTCTAGACCCACAACCGAGAACTCATGATGATGAGCTATCAGTTGAACCTAAAACTACACCACCTCTTCGTAGGTCTGATAGGACACGCAACATTCCAGAGAGATACGGATTTCTCGTAAGTGAATCGAACGACGTGTTACTCATATGTGATGACGAACCTATCAATTATGAAGATGTTCTGAAAAGTTCAGAAAGAGACAAGTGGCTTGAAGCCATGAAGTCGGAAATGGATTCCATGTACGAAAATCAAGTATGGGACTTGGTCAACCCACCTGAAGGGATTAAACCCATAGGGTGCAAGTGGGTTTTCAAGAAGAAAACCGACATGGAAGGTAATCTTGTTACCTTTAAGGCTAGATTAGTGGCAAAAGGATATCGTCAGAAGCAAGGAATTGACTATGACGAAACCTACTCGCCAGTAGCTATGCTTAAATCCATTCGGATGCTCCTAGCCATAGCAGCTCATTATGATTATGAGATATGGCAAATGGATGTGAAAACAGCTTTCCTTAATGGAAACTTGCTTGAGGATGTATACATGATACAACCTGAAGGTTTCACATCGGTTGATAAAACCAAAGTATGCAAGCTTCGACGATCCATATATGGATTGAAGCAAGCATCAAGGAGCTGGAATATCCGTTTTGATGAGACAATCAAAGAGTTTGATTTCTCACAAAATCCTGACGAACCTTGTGTGTACAAGAAGGTTAGTGGGAGTGCAGTCGTATTCCTAGTATTATATGTCGATGACATCTTACTTATAGGAAACGATATATCAGTTTTACAAACAGTTAAAATTTGGTTGTCCAAAACTTTCTCCATGAAAGACCTGGGAGAAGCAACCTACATCCTTGGGATTAGAATCTATAGAGATAGATCAAAACGGTTGCTTGGTCTTTCGCAGTCTACATATATAGACCGAGTGCTAAAGAGGTTTAGCATGTCGGAATCCAAGAAAGGTTACCTTCCCATCAGGCATGGGATCAACCTTTCAAAGTCTATGTGTCCGCGCACAGAAGACGAGAGGATTTGCATGAATAAGATTCCCTATGCATCCGCAATAGGATCTATCATGTATGCTATGCTATGTACAAGGCCCGATGTATCATATGCTTTGAGCGTCACAAGCAGATACCAGTCGGATCCAGGAATGGATCATTGGGCGGCTGTTAAGACAATCCTTAAGTACTTAAGAAGAACTAAGGATGTGATCCTAATATATGGAGAAGGAGATATGGTAATACGTGGGTATACGGATGCCAGTTTCCAGACAGATAAGGATGACTCCAAATCGCAGTCTGGATACGTATTTACTTTGAATGGAGGCGCAGTAAGTTGGAAAAGTTCCAAACAAGACACCGTAGCGGATTCTACCACGGAAGCGGAATATATCGCAGCTTCGGAAGCAGCAAAGGAAGCAGTTGGATCAAGAAGTTTGTCTCAGAACTTGGTGTGGTTCCAACCATTGATGAAGCAGTGCCGGTTTACTGCCGACAACAATGGAGCTATTGCACAAGCAAAGGAACCAAGGTCTCATCAG
>JAGFNQ010004369.1:42893-103175 GCA_024364735.1 Boesenbergia rotunda | reverse complement strand
ATATCATGGAACACGTTGGACTTGTGCTGTTGGGTTCACATCAAGAACAAGACAGCATCGATAAAGGGGGGACACGTCAGAAGATAGCAGCGACGAAGGGGGAGCTTCGAACATCAAAAGAGATATGGTAAGTAAGGTATGTTTTCTACCTCCTGATCAACTCTATGTAGGTATAAAGTGTTGGATCGAGAGAAACGATAGAGGGGGGGGTGTGAATATCGTAAAACGTTCGGATTAATAAGTTAGAGAAATTACGCAGCGGAAATTTAAATCAAACACGCAAACACCAAGTTTTTTACTTGGTTCGGAGTCGCGGTCGGCTCCTACTCCAAGGCCCACGGTCGTTGACCGTTTTCTGCGGGCAATTCTATATTTTCGCAAAACCAGTTTACAAGATTGAATTACAAATATAGTAATGTAAACTTTAAAGAAGGCTCTTTGTTACCGACGTCCAGTGTAGATTGGATTTTTGATGCAGGAGGACGTCGTCGGCACTTGTATCTCGAGTCGGGGGGTTTCCGGAGCCGAGCGCGGGAGCAGAAGAGCTTGAATGCGTTGGAAAATTGATTGTTGATAGCCTTGGGGTCGAGGGCCTATTTATAGCCCCTGGGGGCGCCCGGAACGTCGGGGGCGCCCCCCACGTGTCAGCCGATCCGATTCCCTCTCAGTCAGCTCTGATCCCTTAAAACTCGGGATCAGGCTTTGACGGGGGCGCCCGAAATGCTGGGGGCGCCCGGGTTGACCGGGTCTCCTCTTATCCGTTGGTTTCGCTGGGTTCTGCTTCGTTAGCTTCAACTGGGGGCGCCCGGGACGCTGGGGGGCGCCCGGGACGCTGGGGGGTGCCCGGGAGCACAGGGGCGCCCCGCCCATGAGCTGTCGAAGCCTGCCTTTTCTTCATGTGTTTTGTGTTCACCTTGGGGGCGCCCGGGACACTCCGGGTGCCCTGGTCAGCTGCTGCCTCACTCCTTTGAGGCTCTCTGAGCTGCAGACACTCGTTCCTTCGGTCCTGCATCCAGGGTTAGTCCAAAACAATATAAAGCAGTAAGATGTTAGTTTATACAGCCTTAGCTGTCTTGGTTCTGACTTTGGGCCTCCAAAATGGAGCCCTAGGTCGAACCGACGCCTACTGTTCCCTCGACGGGGAACGCGTCCTCACCTACTCCTCTCGGGAGAATGTATTTGATGCCAACCGGCTCCTCCGGTTGGACTTTTGCCCAGCGGTCCTTTGCCAGGTCTTGGATACCAAGCTATCCTTCGCCCGGTGCCTAGCATTCCTTCGCCAGGTCTTCAATCCTAAGCTGTCCTTCGCCTGGTGCCTAGCAGGCCTTCGCTAGGGCTTCAGTACCAAGCTGTCCTTCGCCTGGTGCCTAGCAGTCCTTCGCTAGGTCTTCGTCTCCTAGCAGTCCTTCGCTAGGTGCCTAGCGACCCTTCGCCAGGTGCCTAGCGGTCCTTCGCTAGGTCTTTGTATCCTGGCATTCCTTTGCCAGGTGCCTAGCATTCCTTCGCTAGGACTTTTCCTGCACACTTGAGTAACATGTTAGATAAACATTATACCTTAACTTTTGAACCCTTTTGCCATTATCAAAACTCAGGTTCGACTTGGCTGCTTTCTGCACCAACAATCTCCCCCTTTTTGATTTATGGCAACCCTGGTTCAAAAAGTTAAGTTAATCAGAGCATTTTAAACGAAATTTTGTTTCCTCCCCCTGGAAGGAATCTCCCCCTAGATTTTTCAAAAGTTCGTGGGGGTTTTTGAAAATAACTTCTAAGTCTAAAGATGGATTTAATTTTACTTAGAATAATTTTCAACAGAAACTTTATATTTTCCAAAATAATTTTGGTTGTGTATTTTGGAAAACTTGTAGAATATTTAAGTTTAAATATTTAGACAATTTTGAAAAATTAAGAAGGATCTTGAAAACTTAAGTTTGAGTACTAAGGAAAAAAATTTTGAAGCCTTAAGTTTAAAGTACTCAATAAGTTTTGAAAACTTTTAAGTTTTAAAGTACTTAGTAATTTTTGAAAAACTTTAGTTTTAAGTACTTAGGAATGTTTGTATTTAGGAAAGTTTGAAAGACTTAAGTACTTTAGTGAAGTTTTGAGAAACATAAGTACTTAGGGAAGTTTTGAAAAAATTAAGTACTTAGGGAAGTTTTGTTTTTAAAAAAACTTAAGTACTTAGAAAAACTTAGTACTTTGAAAAACTTAGGGAAGTTTTGAAAAACTTAAGTACTTAGGGAAGTTTTGTTTTTAAAAAAACTTAAGTACTTAGAAAAACTTAGTACTTTGAAAAACTTAGTTAAGTACTTTTTGAATAAAGGATAGAGTTTGAAATTTTGAAAAAAAATTTTAGAAATTTTTTTTAAACTTTCTCCTTTCCTATCTCTCCCCCTTTGCCATATATCAAAAACAAATAAATACAGCAGAAACAGGATAATTAAATTGCATGATTTTCTCTTTTAGGGACCTGTCTAACCCAATTGGCTACTAACTAACTGTTATAAACAGTAGTTTTCGCTAGGGTTAGTCAAGTTAAGTGTGCTGTTCAAGTTAGATTTTCTTAACTTGATACTTAACTTGATTACTTTGTAAGTTGTATTTAGTGCCCTAATTACTGCAGATGCACTGACTTAAAGCATCTTGAATTAAGGCAAAGACCTAAGCATCTCAACCCTTTCTAGGTTATCAATCAAAAGTACCCTAAGGTGCTTGTGAGATGCTGGCTTCTAAATCAGTTCTAGGGTTAGGGCCTAGGCTAAGTCCATTTGCGAAAAAACCCTAGTTTTGAAAAGGGGTAGTTTTGAAAATAAAACTAGGTCGAAAACTTTATTTTAAAACTTTTCAAAACGGAATAAAAGCTGATTTTAAAAGCATTTAAACACTGCTTTAAAACTGATTTTAAGTAAGAAACCCAATAGTAGACTAAACCTATTCTACCAAGCATAGTAAAGATCAGATACTCAAGTCAAATAAGTAGTCAAACAAAATAGGTTAACTGGTCAAACAGAGGTCCAGTAGAGTCAAACATGAGTCAAGTTTTAGTTACTTAGTACAATGCTAAAATAGTCTAACTATGAAGAAGGGTCAGGGTGGTCAGATGAGCCAGGCTGCCATGATCGAAATAGTGCTATCATCTCGTGACACTGTGCGTCTCTGGCCTCCCTCTCAGCTCTAAGGGCGCTCATATACCCAGTGTAGTAGCCCAGATTTGTCTCCATATCTTTGGCATGATTTGCCTCCACTTCCTCTCGGAGCCTCTGGACATGTGTCTCCAGCCGTGTCACTCTCTCGTAGAGTGTCGGTGGAGGGGGCTCGTCTATGTGTGCTCGGGCCTCAGCTGCCAGATTTGCAACGTCAACGTCTACCTCCTCGTCTGAGTCGATCTGAGCTCCGGCTTGCTGTCGTATCCAAGTCAAAACCCCGGTGGCCGATACATCTATACCAGCTAAAGAGAAGTTCCTAAACCCTATCTCGTCAAAATCGGTCATTGCGGTTATTTCACCTACGGTAATGTCACGACCGTGGTGATGAAGGATGGAGGTGATGATGTGGCAGAAGGGGGTGCGTACCCGACCCTGAGTCATGACACTGGAGGCATGTAAAATAGCGTGGAACATGTGAAGGCCAATGTCAATGTCAAGATGATGGATCAGGGCATACAGAAGGAAAGTATGAAAGGGTTGCATAGTTGCGACATCCCTAGTGGATAGTGGTAAGATGCATCGGACCAGAACTCTGTACAGGGCGTAGTCCTGGACCTGAAGGTCAACGGATTGGAATCATCTATCTGCGGGGAGTCTAGCTTCCCTATAGAAATAGGAGTGGAGAGTGTCTAGAGTGATGTGAGAGTAGGGAGGATCAAATGGAGGATTCCTAGGTGGATAGCAACAAAAGGTGGACTGGGAGGGTCGTAGTTCAAGGAATCGATTTAGTAAGGTAGGGGTAATCGACAAGGGTATTCCTTGAACAGTAGTGATAAACATGAGATCGTTCTGTCGAACTATGTTATTATAGAATTCGGCACATAAAGATGTATTAATCGAATGAGTGCAGAATACTAGATTATCTAGTTGATAAAAGTTTATAACATTCATGGCTAAAGGACAAGATTGGGTGAAGAAGTGTCTATTGAGATAGCTAGTTTTGATAGGCTTGTAGGTTATTCGAGCAAACTTATTACAAAGTTCTAGAGTCGGGAACCTAGGGTCGGGACTCGGTTCGGTACCGGGGTTCGCTTGGTTTGCTCGGCGTTTTCTAAGTTAAGAAACATGCACTTATAAGAAAGGAATTAAGAAAATAATTCTAAATGCATAAAAGAAATTATACCGGGAAGGCATGGTTGAGATTGAGAAAGCACAAGTGTCACTTGATCTTCTTGGAAGGAAGGAAGTGAGGAAGGAGGATGGTTTTTGGTGTGGGAAGAAGAAAGGGTTCGGATGCCTTTTTATAGGCAGGAGCTCCCGGGCGCCCGGGACAATGGTCTCTGCGTTTGGCAGTGACTAGGGCTGTTGGGGGCGCCCGCAGTGGCCCGGGCGCCCCGGTCAGGGTGATTTTGCAGCTTTTGCTGCTTTGACTGATATGGGGGCCCCGCGTGGTTCCGGGTGCCCTGGTCAAGGGTGAGAGGCAGCTTTTTGCCTTGAGAGAAGATAAAGGCATGGGGGGCCGCCCGAGGAGTCACGGGCGCCCGGGGTGTGTAGGTAGTGACAAATTTGATGTCTTCTCATTGTTTGACCATGGTTTTACATTATTTGACTGCTTTGACTATGGTTTGACTGCTTTGACCATGGTTTGACTATGTTGACCATGGTTTGACCACGTTGACCATGGTTTAACTGCGTTGACCATGGTTTGACTACATTCTGAACTATAGGATTAAACCATAATATAGGTATTAAAGGAATTACAATTGAGTTTAATTTTACTGTCTCACCCAATCTAGGGTTTTCAATCACGTTAGCCTTACAGGTTTTGTGAGACAGGTTCTGATAAGTAAAATTATTTTGAAAAATTATTTTGAAAACCTTAAATTAATTTTTGAAAACAATTAAATTTATTTTGAAAAGAATGTTTAAATCTACAAGTAACTGAAAATTTATGTTAGATTTGAATTTGACAAAGAATAATTTGAATTTAATTTCAAAAATTGGCTTCTAGGTCTTGGCGAGGCACTAGGCCTTCTTTGGCCGTAGCCTTATTGGATCATCAACCCTTTCCTTGACAAAGCCGTTTAATGAAATTTCATTTTCAAAATTAATCTTTGAAAAATTCTGGTCTAACTAGTTTGGGTCTTGGATCGGTAGCTTCGGCTAGTTTCACCAGTCTAAAGAGATCAAGTATACTTGACCTTATTAGAATTGGTTTCCCTAACGTACTATCATCTCACCTCCACCCAATACTATGTTGTTCAAATTTCAGTTAAGTTTGTTCAGTCCTTACACTAACCATTCCTAAGTCTAAGCATGGTAAATTACAGAAATTAAATAAACAATCAATCAAGCAATTTGCAATCAAGAATTAAATTCTATCTAACAATAAGTATAGTTTTTAATTTGGCTCCCCCTGGACTAAAGCCACGGTAATGGTTAGGCAAGATGTGAATCTTGTCCTTGGGGAACCAATACTGATTTGATCCAGTTAGTTTGTTCAGGTACAGTTTAGGTACCTATGTCTGAACTTTATTTCTGGACTGATTCAGTACAGCAAAATAGGATCATTGTCTAGATTTGGTTCTATAGCCTAGTCCGGATCGATTTAGAACGGACTTCTGTTTTCCAAGAATCATGTCAAGACCCTTGGAACCAGAAGTGAATCGTTCTAAAGCTGATCTAAGATCCTTAACCTGGGTTTTCAGGGAGGAATTCTCTTTCTCAAGTTTTTCAACTTGATTAGAGGTTCCTTCTTGAACCTTCTCAGTTAAGGATTTAGAGTCAGCTCCCTCTTTCAGGAGTTTTACTTCCTGTCGGAGGGATTCGACTCGGAGTTTAGCTTTCGCCAAATCTCGAGAAAGATAAGATATTAATTCATTTAATTGACTTCTAGTAAATCCACTTACCTTGATTTCGCCATCCTCTAAAAATGTCAGTCTGCCGTCGTCCTGTTCTGATTCTGACTCGGTCTCGACTTCTTCTGAGGCGGTTAGTGCGAGTAGGTTCGATTGTGGGACCTCTTCTTCTTCGGAGGAGGAGGACTCATCCCACGTTGCTTGAAGTGCTTTCTTCTTCCTTGTCTTCTTTGCTTCCTTCAGGTTAGGGCATTCGGTTTTGTAGTGGCCCTTCTTCTTGCACTCGTAACAGGTTACGTTGGGCTTGCTCTTTTCATTTGCGGGTTCAGCTGGTTCATCCTTTCTTCGGCTGGCTTTCCTTTTGTTGGTTTAGTTCTTCAATTCCTTGTAGTAGTTTCTTGCCAGTCGGACCAGCTTTGGTCGATCTCCTTCATCTTCAGAGTCTGAGTCTGATTCAGACTCAGGTGTTGGTTGAGGTTTCTTCTTGGATTTCTTTTCAGATTTACCTGCAATAAAGGCAATGCCTTTCTCGGCCAGGGTGCAGTTAGTCTGCTCATGTAATTCTAATTCAGAAAACAATTCATCTAATTTAATTTTTAAGAGGTACCTTGAAACCTTGTATGCATCTACCATAGATGCCCACAAGGTGTTTCTTGGGAAAGCATTTAAAGCGTACCTTATTAGGTCACGGTTTTCTACCTTGTGACCGATGGTGTGCAGTCCGTTCATTAGTTCCTGGATTCGGGCGTGAAGCTGAGCTGCTGTTTCGTTGTCGGTCATTTTGATTGTATACATCTTGTTCAGGAGGAAATCTCTCTTGCTGATCCGAGTGTCTGATGTTCCTTCGTGCAACTCGATCAGTTTCCCCCACAGCTCCTTGGCACTGTTGAAAGGACCCACCCGGTTCAGCTCTTCTTTTGTTAAGCCGCATTGGAGGGTCTGGGTCGCCTTTGCATTCGCTTTAATTTTCCGTTTCAGAGCGGTGTCCCACTCTGTGTAGATTTGAGGTACTCCTTCAGCATTTTTCGAAATCTCCAGTCCGGACTGGATGATTATCCATATGTCCACCTGAGTTTTCAGGTGGACCTCCATTCTACTCTTCCAGTAGGAGAAGTCTTCCCCACTGAAGAGAGGTGGTCTTGCAGTGCTGAAGCCTTCTTGCATGGCCATTTATCTGAAACTTAAGAAAAAGAGAGATATCCCAAGACTTGGTCTTGGATTAGTAGTGTGGTATGAAGAAAGAAATATTGATCGAGGGGTGTTGCACCAACCTAGACTAACGAGAAACATTTCAAAAAGAAAAGAAAAAAATTTTAAAAAAAAATTAAAAAATTCGAAAAATTCTCAAATTGGTGGTTGCACCAAATTTGAGCTTCCCCGCTCTGATACCACTTGTTGGATCGAGAGAAACGATAGAGGGGGGTGAATATCGTAAAACGTTCGGATTAATAAGTTAGAGAAATTACGCAGCGGAAATTTAAATCAAACATTCAAACACCAAGTTTTTTACTTGGTTCGGAGTCGCGGTCGGCTCCTACTCCAAGGCCCACGGTCGTTGACCGTTTTCTGCGGGCAATTCTATATTTCAGTTTACAAGATTGAATTACAAATATAGTAATGTAAACTTTAAAGAAAGCTCTTTGTTACCGACGTCCAGTGTAGATTGGATTTTTGATGCTGGAGGACGTCGTCGGCGCTTGTATCTCGAGTCGGGAGGTGTCCGGAGCCGAGCGCGGGATCAGAAGAGCGTGAATGCGTTGGAAAATTGATTGTTGATAGCCTTGGGGTCGAGGGCCTATTTATAGCCGCTGGGGGCTCCCGGAACGTCGGGGGCGCCCCCCACGTGTCAGCCGATCCGATTCCCTCTCGGTCAGCTCTGATCCCTTAAAACTCGGGATCAGGCTTTGACGGGGGCGCCCGGAATGCTGGGGGCGCCCGGGTTGACCGGGTCTCCTCTTATCCGTTGGCTTCGCTGGGTTCTGCTTCGTTAGCTTCTACTGGGGGTGCCCGGGACCCTGGGGGCGCCTGGGAGCATGGGGGCGCCCCGCCCATTAGCTGTCGAAGCCTGCCTTTGCTTCATGTGTTTTGTGTTCACCTTGGGGGCGCCCGGGACACTCCGGGTACCCTGGTCAGCTGCTGCCTCACTCCTTTGAGGCTCTCTGAGCTGCAGACACTCGTTCCTTCGGTCCTGCATCCAGGGTTTGTCCAAAACAATATAAAGCAGTAAGATGTTAGTTTATACAGCCTTAGCTATCTTGGTTCTAACTTTGGGCCTCCAAAATGGAGCCCTAGGTCGAACCGACGCCTACTGTTCCCTCGACGGGGAACGCGTCCTCACCTACTCCTCTTGGGAGAATGTACCTGATGCCAACCGGCTCCTCCGGTTGGACTTTTGCCCAGCGGTCCTTTGCCAGGTCTTGGATACCAAGCTATCCTTCGCCCGGTGCCTAGCATTTCTTCGCCAGGTCTTCAATCCCAAGCTGTCCTTTGCCTGGTGCCTAGCAGGCCTTCGCTAGGGCTTCAGTACCAAGCTGTCCTTCGCCTGGTGCCTAGCAGTCCTTCGCTAGGTCTTCGTCTCCTAGCAGCCCTTCGCTAGGTGCCTAGCGGTCCTTCGCTAGGTCTTTGTATCCTGGCATTCCTTTGCCAGGTGCCTAGCATTCCTTCGCTAGGACTTTTCCTGCACACTTGAGTAACATGTTAGATAAACATTATACCTTAACTTTTGAACCCTTTTGCCATTATCAAAACTCAGGTTCGACTTGGGTGCTTTCTGCACCAACATAAAGGCTATGATGAAGTCCATATGCAAACTAACAAAAAAAAAATACAGAATTAAAAAAATAACTAACATCTGCATGCCCATTAGAAATGTTTGATAAATTGAGAATTGAAAATGAAAATTTGATGGTTCAAATTGAAAAATTAAAAAATGACCATGCATGTTCAAATAATTTTCAAATTTCAAAAATTAGATATTATGGAAGACTAAATTGGTATTTACAGTTTCATAGGGGCCAAATTATAATGATTCTAAAAACTTATATTCCACCTAAGTTTTTGATTAATCCTGTTGGAAAGAACTTATTTAGGACCCAAAAACTGTCTTAAATTGTTAGATTTTTTTTCTTATTTGATAAGTAGAGATTAATTTTATTTTGGTAATTAATGCTTTATCCTGTTGATATTTTTTATGTTTGATAGAGTATGTTGTGAACCATCTATAAAAATTTCTTCAAATTTTTTAACAGTTAAACTGATTTAGTATGATTTTTCTTTCGAAAATATATTTTTTTAATTTTAAAAAAAATCCATAAAAAATTAATTTTGACAAATTCAGTTTTTCAGAATCTTGGATGATATTTTGAATGTTACAAAATTTTTTTAAATTTATTTGAAATTGAAATCAAATTTTAAAAATTATCTACTTTAAATTTTATCAACTCGGATTTCAAAATTATTTTCATAAAGCTAAAAAAATTATTTCACTTTGATAATTTTTCTAGAGATAAGTCTGCCAAAATTCTAACATGGATAATAATTTTATTAAATTTTGAGTAAAAATAAATTTTTAAAAATTATTTTTCTAAAATTAGACTTTACATTTTAAAAATTAATTTTCGATCAAAATTTGAAAAATTGGATTTTCTAGAAACTAAGTATTATGTTAAAAATGTACTCAAAATGTTTCAAAATTATTGGATGTTGAAATAATTTTTTAAAAAATTTTTGTAAGTGTTATTATTTCACTTAACATGTTTTGAAGTTTTGATATAATCAAAGGGGGAGAAATATGATTAAGTTAAGGGGGAAGGGTTAAATTTTAAATTTTTATGCTTTCATAGACACATATTTATTCTTGTTTTTTTTATGTTTGTTCGTTTACCCTAACTTAACTTGAGTTGATGCTCATCAAAAAGTGGGAGATTGTAAGTTCCCTGGGTAAATTTTGATGTGGTCAATAGAGTTAAGTTAGGTCCTGTTGTGTTTTAATCCATGTGTCTAAGTGTGTAGGAGCACAGGAAGTCGAGCGGAAGACGCAGCGATCGAGAAGGATGACACGGGAAGGGAGCCGACGGGCTCGATGCATCAAAGGGACGCGGAGGTCTACGGAAGAGTACGCCGGTGGAGCGAAAAGGACGCGCGCAACGTGTGGGGGATGAGAGGTCAGGCGGAAGCACGTTCGAGGAGAAAGCCAGAGGAGGGTTCAGGTAAGCTCAACTCTAGAAGGTCCGAAATCACCCAAGAAGTGTCGTGGGAAGTTGGTCAGCATTAGGCTGACTCAAACCCACTTGGGTGCCTGAGAGCACTTGGGCACCCATGAATGAGGGAGTCCCCATGCACTCGGACGCCCCTATTCCCGGGCACCCCAATGCATACAGACACCCGAGAAGCGATTTTATCAATGACTCAGCCGTTTGCGAACGTTGTGAAGCGGATAAACTTCCAGGCCACATGTCAAGTGCTCCCAAGCAATCGGACGCCCTATTGTGCCATGTCAGCATTCGGATAGAGTTGACCGAGGCTATAAATAGGCCCCTAGAGCTCAGTTCTAGATCATCCAGCAATTGTAAATGAATTCTGTTCTGTTTTCTCTATTTTCTGAGCTTTTCATCGTGTAAGAGGTTTCTCCACCCGAAGAAGTTATTTTAGGAGAATTGCACTTCATTTTATCTTGAATTAGCAACCTTCCTAGTTGCAACCCAAATAATTATCTGGCCTCTTTCTTTTTCAAGAGCAATTCACCCACGTCTTGCCGAACGCACGATCGCCTATAACTTCCTAAGAAGATTTTCAATATGAAGAAACCTCTACTCCCAGCCAAATAGACATCATGACACAAGAATTATATGATCTTATGTTGCAACAAGGGATACTATTTCTTTGGTCCCTATAACAAATCTATGCATCAAGTCTTGATTTGGAGACATAATCAAATCATATGTCGGAGGAGATGGATTATAAAGATGAAGATGACTTAGTTTATCATTTAGTGACTCTATAAAACTTCTCTGTTGTTTTGAGTGATAAGGACATACCAGTTGACACTCCAAATATAGATAGGACTATCGATGTACCGTCATCCATTCTTGATATTATTCATGATGTAACCCCTGGATTTGTAGTGGATAATGGATGATTAATGGATGATAAGAGTATAGAGAAGGCCGATATTAGTGGAGACAAAGTGGTGGATGAGTATACATCAAAAACATTTGGAGAAGAGGCCATCATACCGAGTATGGATGAGATTATAGATGTGCAATCTTTTGAGTGAGAAGTGGTGGTTAGTTAGAAGCCCTGAGACTTAGCATTCCCACATCCGTCAAAGTCGAGATTTGCATTGAGCAAGATCCTGACATCATTTGTGATAGTCATTTTCCTAGCTTGGGTGCTAGGACTGAACCGTCTCCAACCTCCAGAGCGAGCATACATGGAAACAATAAAGGAGAGAGGTTTACTACACCCTCTGTTGAAAGTTCTCTCCCAACCTTGGGGAATTAGAAAGAATGTTTGGAAGTATCTCACTTCGGCAAGATCGATATTTCGATGAGTTCTTCAAGGTGGTTGAGCTAATAACCTAATACAAGTTATTCTTGGGAGGCAACCCAAGTTATTTACTTGTGTTCATTTTAGCTTTCTAGTTTCTATCTAGTTTCATAATTTGACCACTCTACTTATTTTTCTTGTCTATTTGCCTTTATAGGATTCAAAGCCAAGGAGTGTGGATACAAGCTAGAGAAGGGTGACTTGTAATGATTTGGATATTTGCCAAATGCTACTTGGTAACACCCTTCACCAATGAACTTGCTCTATTTTAGTATATGTTTTCATTGAGACAATGAAAAGTTTATGTATGAGGAGATGCATGTATGCATTAGGTTATGAAATAGTTTTAGTTGTGTTTTTCTTTCATTATAAAATTTAGATCGTTGTATCATTCATCACATTATTTTGACATGTTCTCAAGTGAAAATGTTAGCACATTAATTCTTCATTCATGTTGTTTAGTTTAATGTTAGTATGCTTGGTAAATAATTTTTCCCTATCTTTAGTAGCATGATGTAAGCAAAGTTTTATTAAAACATTTGAGTGTTGACCTAGTTTTAGGATCTCTATTCACTTTGCCTAGTTTGGATGGTAGACAACTTTGTAATTAATCATGATTCATAAAACTTGTTAGTATATATGTCCTATGGTGATCTTTCAAACTATATTTTAGTTACTGGATGAGGCTCGAATCATTAAAGCTCCTTTGGAAAAATATTCATCCCAACATTTGCATGCATATATCTGCATTTGTATTAGTGCTATACTTGAAAAGCACTTAAAAAAATGAGTTGAATAAGGGACTAAAAAATAGTTTCGTGAGTGAAAACTAATAATTCACCCCTTTGACACCGAGTTAGGTTAATGGGAAAATGAATACTAGGTTTCCCTTGATACCAAGCATGTCTTTGAGTCCATGGGCAGTTTGAGAGAGATGAACTAAGCGTGTGACAAATAAGTGTCTATCGCCGAGATTATAAGGAACTCAGTTAGATGACGACTTGACTTGGCATTGAGTTTGACACTTGAAAGACTATGACCACTTTAGCATTGAGCACGGAGAACTACTACTTAGGCCATACTCAGATTATTTTGGTATCAAGCTTGTTAATGAAATTATTTGATAGAGTTAGATAAATTCACTAAAAATGATGATGCACTATACCGACATATGAGTTTAGATTGCAAGTTTTTGCTTGAGGACAAGCAAAGGTTTAAGTCTAGGGGTGTGATGTGCATAGATTTTATATGGTTTTATGCATTGTTTGACGCATATTTACTGTTGGTGCTAGAAGCACATGATAATCGAACTTGATTTTGATGTTGGCAAAGGTTCAAAGTTAAGATTGTTTATGATCTAATATGTTACTCTAAGTGTGTAGGAAAGTCTTAATTGACCTAGGCACAAAATCTTGTTCTGTAGGATTTGGAACTAAGTCCTGGCCGAGGGCTGGGCAATGAAGATCTGACTAGGGATTAGGCACTAAGTCCTAGCTGAGGGCTGGGCAATGAAGATCTGCCCGGGGATTGGGCACTAAGTCTTGGCTGAGGGTTGAGCAACGAAGACTTGACCTAGAGTTGGGTACTAAAACTTGGCGGAGGATCGAGAAACAAAGTCTTGATCTGGAGGATCAGGCAGAAGACTTGGTGGATCGAGGACAATAGATAGGAGTCGAGATGGGTTGAGGATCAGATGTCGCGAGTTCCAGAGTCGAGATCGAAGGCTGAGCAAAAGTCCAACTAGGGGTTGGCAATAGGTAAACTCTCTTGAGAGGAGTAGGTGAGGGCATGTTCCCCGAAAGAGGGAACAGTAGGTTTTGGTTTGACCTAGGGTTTTAGTTGAAACCTAAAAGTTAGGACCAGACAACCCGACCTGTCTAATGCATTTCATTTTACATATATATTTTTTGCTTGTGTTTTCTAATTCTGTTTTGTAGAAAACTAAAGCAAAGGGAGGCCGAAAACTTGAGTTCAGGCGCTCGAAAGAGAGTCAAACACCTGGGAACCCAAGCGCCGGGGATGCACCCAGGTGCCCCGGAGTCCAAGCGCCCGGGAGGCACTCAGGCGCCCAGGACTAGATGGACTCAGTGTTGGGTATGGCTTGGCGGGTTTCCTAAGTGAATTCCTGGTCGATCCGAGAAACCTCTCCATGCCTATGGATTAAAATTTAATTCGAATGGAGAGTCGTCTCCCATCGACTGTCTCGTGCCGTATCGAACGATCCAAATTACAACTTTGCCAATTACCAAAATTGACCTTGTAATTTGCTCGACCGTTCGACCGTGGAAAAGGCGACGAGTTGACTGCCGACTTTTGTGTTTATGGTCAGGGTCCAGTTAAAATTTATTAAACATATTTTGAGATCAAAATAATAAATTCTTAAACATAAAATGATAAGACATATAAACATGGCACATAAAAGACATAAGGAAATACAAAGGAGCTTATGGAAAGTTATACCTTTCCGATCACCTTGCGGTCTTCTACCTTATGTCTCTCCCTTCGTAGACGTCGTGTGGGTGACGATCTACCACGATCCGAGATCACCAAGAGCTCCAAACCACCCTCTTCTCCAACCGGCCAAAACCCTAGCTTCTAGGGTTTGCACCGCCGACCACCCTCTTCCTCTTCCCTTGCACCACTGACAGCCGGAGCCGGCTCCAAGCCCTCTGACCAGCAGCAGACTTACAGAGGAAGGAGAAGAAGATGAAGAAGCACCCAAATAGCCCACGCAAACCCTTCTCCCTTTCCTTTGCGCCGCCGCCACAAGGTGGCCTTGCGCCGCCTTCTCCCACTCGCCGGCGCCTCCTCTGCCCTCCCTGAGCCTCACGCAAGGTAGAGGAGATCTCTACCTTGCTTCCTTGAGCCTCAGCCGGAGCTTGGTGGAGGAGGTGGAGAGAATTGAAGGGGAGAACCCCTCTTCTCTATTCTGCGCCGAGAACCCTAGGAGAGAAGGAGAGAAAGAGAGAAAAGGAGAGGCTTTTGGTGTTGACTCTTGGATTGATCAGCACTTGGTTTCTTGATCTCATAGGGTATTTATAGGGCTAAGGAAGGGACCAAGAGGAGGAGTTGGTTCTTGGCCCGCTAATGGATCCAAATCCGATCCATTAATTAAGATCCATTCCACTAAAGGATCTTAATTGAACTTCCTCACCAACCCCCATATTTTCATATGGGTTCCACATATTATGAGTCGTCCATCCCCCCGTGTTTAAGATCTCGCATGCCCGTTAATTAATTAAATTACTGACAATTTAAATTAATTAACTTCTGGATCCTTGATTAGTACCACTCAACCTTATCAACGTGCCGGATCAAATCCACCTGTAGGGTTTAGCACAATGAACCTTTTGAGCTCATCAAGGGGGCATCATCATCCTGACTCACCACGACACGAATTCCGTCAATAATCATCGACACATCATATTATTAATATTATTTCCCAACTTACCGGGTCTATCGATCTAACAGAATAGATCTCGCCCATTGGTAAATCAAAGAAACAATAATTAATAATATATGCCCGATATTATTTCGGGATTAAGGGATCATCCTCCATAATATCAACTGAGGTCCTATCCAATTATCTAGTTAGTACAAATCGGATAACCTCGGGTTTTGGTCCTGCTCAATGTACTCATAGCACACTAATGTAGTCCTATGGTCAAGACCAACCACACCTAACTACACTACAACCATCCCGATGGGTTGTCCAATTCCATCTAGGTTGTGAGCCTCTATTTATGCTAAGTAAGGAACTGATAACATGATCTTCCGTGTGACACCACACACCATGTTATCTACAATGCAAAGCAATCGGACTTCGTGTATGTACTATTATAAACAAACACCTAGTGTAGTGTGATTCTCTTTTCATAATAAAGATGTTTATATAATAAAAATCATGTCTTTCAGTATACACATCTTACACTCAGCCACGACCAGTTGACTTGGCGTACGAGGATTGGGTGAGATACATCACCATATAGGCACTTGGGAGGAATACAGACACCCGGGAGTGGATAGAACTTACGAATCAATTTCGACGATCGGCTGCCACGTCACCCGAATAGGGGCACCCATATGGTCATACAAGCACCCGAGATACCCTATAAAAGGGCCTTTGACCAGTGTACTCAAGATTTTTTTATTCAACGATCTTATCTCCTGTGTGTTGCACAAAAGATCTCTCGACGATGCTGAAATACTACTCCGACGTCAATGTGCTTAATCTTTTTTACTTGTGTTATTGGTATAAGTTTAATTTCTGCTTTGTACTTTCATACTCATGATATTTGTATTCATTCCAGATTGATAGTGGATTGCCGAAAGTAAATGGTCAAAGACCGTGGCCCTTGGAGTAGGAGCCGTCACAAACTCCAAACCAAGTAAAAAAGAAAAGGTGTTTGCCGTATTCTTTTTATTCTTACTTATTTCCACTGCATACTCGTTGTTTTTTAATGTCCAAATTTGAAAGTTTTAAGAGCTCTATTCAGCCCCCCCCCCCTCTATCACTTTCCTCAATCCTACATTTACTTGTATTTCATTAAACATATTTTAATTTATTGAATACTATTTTGTTTCACTTTGATACTATTCCTCTTTTTTGTTCGAAGATTTATCCTTGCTTATTTTCATTGACAGGACTTGATTTGGAGTGGAAACGGAGCAAAACTAGAGCAAAAGGGAGCCAGAGCAGAAGCTGGAATGAGGAGCAACTACGGGTCGTGTGATTTCACACGGACATGTGTCACATGGCATGGCCATGCTGCTAGGTATTCGTTGCAGAAAGCACGACTGGCTCGTGCCATCTGGCATGGCCCATGCCTTAGCCGTGTCGGCCTCGCTAAGAAGGGCATGGTAGGACCGTGCCATCTGGAACGACCCTTGCCTTGGCCGTGCTCCAGTTCCATGCAGAAGGCACGACTCGACCGTGCGTCCTCCTGTCCACGCCTCCTATAAAAGGAGCTTTTCCCTTTGGGGTGAGAGAGAGGCCTTTGGGGGCTCCACCCCTTACCTTGGAGAAGGATTTTCCCCTCTAGGAGAAATCCTAAAGCATTCATCCGCGATGATCCGTCCACCTCCAGCACAAGGAGATGCTTCAAGAAGACCGATGACATCTCGATAAGCATCCTCTCCCTTTTCTCCCTAGGTTTTGGGTTATAGATGCTATTTTTATCATCTTCTTATTGTTTCTCCTTAGCATGGAGTAGTTCTTTTTATCTAGGATATAGGAGGTAGTTACAATGTGATGATATTGTATGAACTATATATTAATGCATTTCCTTATTCAATGAAATGTCTATGCTTGTTCTATGTGTATGTTACTTTATATGTGTTTGTTGAAATGCTTGAATGGTAGATACATGTAGTTTGAGAGTTTGGCCACCCCGTAAAGGGAGTGCTCGAGATAGTATGCCCGGGGGAGCCCTCCGTGACAAGGGTATCTTTTCAACCGAATGTCTCCGGCATTGTCTCGAAATGGAGGTCATTCCCTTACAAGAGGTTGGCTGACACGACTTAATGGGTTTCTCCCTATCCTGCATTAGAAAGTGTCTAGTGTAATCTAGAGAAGGATATAGGGCATCCTATGACCGAACTCTCTGAGTTACCTATTCTACTTAATGACATTGGATGCTAAAGGGGGAAGCACTCCAGTGCGCTTCTACAGGGCTAACACCGGTACATAGTAAGGATCTTTACAAGGACATAGACATAGAGATTAGGATATGAACAATACATAAGACATCAACTAGTATTGTTGCAAAGTGCATCAGTTATGAACAATCAATCTCTAGTGTTTCGATGTTTGACAATATACTAAGGTCTAGTTAAAGTGACAAAGGGTTAGCCAAACATGACCTAATGTTTAGTAAGGTAACCCAGGTTTGATCAGTTTGACAAAAGGTTAGCCAAACAGGACCTGATGTTTGGCAGTGACAATATACTAATGTCGAGTCAAAGTGATCAAGGGTTAAACCAAACAGGACCTTATGTTTGGTAGGATAAATCCAGATTCGATCAGTTTGACAAAATGTTAATCCAAACAAGATCTGATGTTTGGCAAGTGAATAGAACCCAGGGATGGTTAGGTTGACCAAGGTATTAAACCAAACTGGACTTGAGGTTTGGGATACTTACTTGAAAGGTTGGAAGAGGTCTAGACAGGATTAAGATGACTAGCAAAGAAGTCATTATGAAGGAAAGAAATCCTAGTGAGTGAAGTTAGGTGGAAGAAATCTTAGTGAGTGAAGTTGGGTCCTAGTGAGTGAAGCTAGGTGGACGAAGTCTTAGTGAGTGAAGCTGGGCACGAAATCTTGGTCCGGAGGACTGAGCACGAAGTCTTGGTCAGGGATCGAGCAACAGAGTCATAGACAAGCGAGGACTATGGACAGAAGTAGAGACGGGTCGAGGTCGGACATCTTGAGATCTGAGAGTCTCGGAGGCCGAGCACGAAGTCTTGGTCTGGAGGACTGAGCAAAAGACTTAGCCGAGCAGAGATCGCAGACAGAAGTAGAGACGGGTCGAGGTCGGATGTCTCAAGATCCGAGTTCTCGAAGGCTGAGTAAAAGTCCAACTGGAGGTCTCGGTTGGCAAAGGTAACTTCTCCAGGGTGGAGTAGATGAGGACGCATTTCCCGGGAAAGGGAACAGTAGGCGTCAGTTCGACCTAGGGTTTCAGTTGAAATCCAAAGTCAGAACCAATCAATTAAGGCTTAAGATAATGTGTTTTGTCTTGTGTTTGTTGTCTTGCAGGTACCTGGAGTTGGAGGCAAGATAGGAGAGCAAACGCAGGACAAACAAGTCCTAGGAAGAGGTCTTCCTGGGCGCCTAATTGGTATCAGGCGCCCAGTATACCTTTCCTAGGCGCCTGGGAGCTTCCCAGGCGCCTGGGAAGGGATGCTTATCCCTACGCAAGTTTTGCTGCTACGGATGAAGTTTTGACAGCATGTTAGGTGCCCCAGAGGCTTATCAGGCGCCCCAGAGCATAGTATAAAAAGGGGTTCAACCGCTCACTTAAAGTCACCAAGTTTTCCATCTCTCAGTGATTATGTGTGAAGCAAAAGCACTACGATGAAGCTCTATGACTAAGGAGGCTCCGGGAAGAAGTGCACGGCGCTTTGGACTTCCAGAGTTGGCCGAGTTTTTTTTATTTGTTTTTATTTACGAGCTATATTTATTTATCATTTTGTGATTGTAATCAAACTGTAAGACGAGTATTCTCTGCCTCCGAAAAGTCTGGAAAGGAGATCAATAGTGGACTCACGCCAAATACATAGGCCTTGGACGTACTGACCCTAGGGGGTTGGAAACCAAGTAAATAAATCCCGCGTGTCTACTTTTTGTTGTTTATCTTATTTTATTTTATATTCCGCTGCGTACTAACTTTGATAGAAAGACGATCGAACGATAAAGTTCCGATGAGAAAGTTCGAGTTGATATTCACCCCCCCCCTCAATCGACCGACACAGATCCCACACTGACATCATTTATGGTAGCCATTTTCCTAGCTTGGGTGCTAGAACTGAACCGCCTCCGACCTCTAGAGTGTACATACAAGAAGTCAATAAAGGAGAGAGTTTTACTTCATCCTCTGCTTAAGGCTCTATCCCAACCATGGGAAATTCGAAAGTAAGTCCGGAAGTATCACACTCTGGCCAAAGTGAGATTTTGATGAAATTGCCATAGTGGTCGAGCTACTGACCTAAAACATGCACTTCTTGGGAGGCAACCCAAGCTCTTTACTTGCTTTTACTTTAATTTTTTACTTTCAATCTAGTTTCATAACCTAATCCCTCTACTTAATTTTTCTTATCTATTTATCTCATGTAAAATTCAAAGCTAGAGAGGAGTGTGGAGAAAAGCTAAAGAAGGGTGACTTGTGAGGACTCAAAGATTGGACAAATACCACTAGGTAACACCCTTCACTTTTAAACCTCATCTAAATTAGTATTTTGTTTTCATTGAGACAATGAAAAGTTTAAGTCTGGGGGGATGCATGTATACATTGGGTTGTGAGCTAGTTTTAGTTATGTTTTCCTTTCATAATAAAATTTTTCATAGTGGCATTATCTTTACATTGTGTTTGCTTGTTCTTGAGTGAAAATGCCAGTACGTTTATGTTTAATTTATGTTGTTTGATTTAGTGCTAGTATGTTTGATGGATGATTTTTCTCTATCTCTAGTAGCATGAAGTATAATCTTATTGAAATATTTGAGTATTGGCTTAGTTTTAGGATCTCTCTTCACTTTGCGTAGTTTGGATAGTAGATACCTCTATAAATAGTCATGATTCATAGAACTAGTTAGTACTTGTGTTTCCTTGGTGATCTCTTAGACTACATCTTGGTTAATGGATGAGGCTCAAGTTATTAAAGCTCATTTGAAAAATCATAATATCCCCACATTTGCATTTGTATATATATTTGCATATGTGTTAGTTCTACACTTTTAGAGCGCTAAAAAAAGAAAAAAGAAAAAAAAATCATATGAATAAGGGATATAAAAAATAGTTTCGTGAGTAGAAACTAGTAGCTTACACCTTTGAGAGCGAGTTAGAATACTGGGGAAACAAATATTAAGTTTCTCTTGATCTTGAGCCTCGTCTTTGAGACCTTGGGTAGACCAAGAGGGATGAACCGAGCGTAAGGTAGGTAAGTGTCTATCATTGGAAATATAAGGAGCATGGTTAAATGATGACTTGATTAGGCATCGAGATTGAAACTTAAAAGACTATGTCCACTTATTACACTGAGCACCGAGAGCTAATGCTTAGGCCACAGTCATATTGTTTTGATATTATATTTATCAATGAAACTAGTTGATAGAGTTGGATTAATTCATTGAGAATGCTGATGCACTATACAAATACATGAGTTTAGATTGTTAGTTTTTGCTTGAGGATAAGCAAAGGTTTAAGTTTGTGGGTGTGATGAGCGTAGATTTGATACCTTTCTATCCTTGTTTTCACACTTATTCACATGCTTTTCTTGATTCTATTTTATATTATTGCACCCTATTTTGTATGACTTTGCTACTTTTCCTTCTTTTTTCGAAGATCTACTCCTTGCTTATTTTCATTGACAAGACGCAATTTAGAGCAGAAATGGAGCAAAAATAGTGCAAAAGGGAGCTGAAAGACTAGTTGTGGCCCTGGAGGCACGACCCTTGCAGCTTCCACAGCCGAGCCGTGCCCCCTGTCACGGCCCGTGGGCTTCTTCAACCAGATATGTGCCCCCTAACATGGTCGTGCAAGCTGCCATGGCAGGGTTGTGCCCCAAGACTTATCTTCAAACCCTGGTTATGCCATCCAGGCACAACCATGTTGAGGCCATGCCACCCCATGCGATTGTAGCACGGTTGGGTCATGCCACACAACACGGCCCCAAGCTCAGGCCATGTGCCTTCACTGCAGAAAGCATGGCCCATGCCTCAAGCATGTCAGCTTCATCGAGAAGGGCATGGCAGGGTTGTACCACCTAGCATGTGTTAGTAATATGAGAGAAGTGTCCTAAGGCAATCGCCTTATGATTGTAATCATTTACTTTAATAAATGAAAATTCACTATTTGAGTATACATGTTCATGTATTTGATTGAGATCTTGAACTCATTTACTGAATATCCGCAATACAATTCACAGCATGAGAGAATTTGTGATGAATTCACAACTAGTGATTATCTCTACATGTGCAATTGTGAAGTATTAAAATTATCCCTAGTCGATGAATTGATAAATACGGACACTATCAATTCTGTTGAGACTAGCATGGGTTATTCTCTAATCAGCTGATTCTCACTGGCTGGTGACATTGGGATGTCCGGAGATAAACATGGATGCTAGTTAAGGGAACTAGTTGATTGGAGTGACTAGCTGTAAGACTTCATATGGTAATCTACATATAGATATGTCAGTGAAAGTTCTTACTGCAGCTTAAGTGCGATGTTCCTTTGACTTGCGGTGTTCAAGTCATCTTGGTCACGGAGACTTATACTTTGACATCTTAAGCAAGCATCTCTATGGAGGTGTGGACCCAGGATGGTTGGGTATAAGCCGAAGTGCCCGAAGATGTTTGAACAGCCTACAAAGGATTCACCACTCCTTGTGAGGAGATGTATACCCAAGGTCTATCGTCGGATTGTTACTCGAAGCCTCTGGCCAGAGCACAACATGTTCCGAGTATGAATCTCTAGGAAACATGAGAGTAATTAGAATCCGTTGGACGAGAAAGACATTACTTGGGCTAGGTGTGACATAGTCAGCCTAGTGGGGACTGACACACATAGACCGTGTCCTGAACCAAGTGGGTATAAGATGGTGAAGGGAATGAGGCACGATTCATTAGAGCTGCTGAAGGGTTTCAGAATTATTTCTGAGGTCAATCGTTGATCTTTCGATTAATTAGGGGTCATGATGTACTACTAGGTGCCACTCATGATCGTTCTATAATTGGTTGATTATAGACGGTCAACATAAATCGAAAGCTTATTTAGTCACACGCACTACGAGTAATCCGAGGGATTTAAAACGAGTTGAAAATTAGATTTTCCAATCAAGAGAAATAAGTCGAATCTGAATTTATCAGAGGCGCATCGGAAGCTTAAAATGGCTAAGTCTTTTGAAGGCTTATTGGACGAATTAAATGAGTTTAATTCGTAACGGTTTTGGCTTGGTGTGGCCGGCCAAAGAGGGTGCCGGTTTGGCTGGCCACAATAAAGGAGGGAAACCAATTTATTTGGTTTAAATTATAAAATAAATCAAGCGCGATTTGTTTTATAAAATTATGGATAAAGAAATTTATATAAAGAAATTTATATAAATCTATCCTTTTATGGAAATTAAAATGAACCATGGATTGATTTATTTTATTTTATAAAATCAATTATGAATTGATTTTTCCATGATAAGAAAAATTTTTATGATAAATTTTTGTGAAAAAAATTTATTCCATAATAAAAGGGGAGATGTGTTTGTTTTATTATAAAGTTAGTTATAATAAAACTTGGCATAACGGAATAATTCATAAGAAAATTATTAAGATAAATTTCTTATGAAAATTTATTCCGTTAAGAGGAGACTTGGCGATAAAGAGGCTACTATATAAAGGTGCATAGGCAAAGCTTGGAATTTAATTGAAGTGATCAAGGATTCTTGCCTAGCCTCTCTTCCTCTCCTTCTCTCCCTCTCCCTCTCCAAGTGGGCGCCGGCCCTAGAAGTTCCTCCTAGGGTTGCCGTGAGCCAACTCCACCAAGAAGGCGCCGAAGAAGAAGAAGAAGCGGGTCGCGACTCCTTCCTTCCTTTCCCCGGAATCTTGATTCCGTTACTTGGTGGTCAGTTTCCATCTCTCTCTCTCTTGATATTCTTGTCGTGCCTTTGGAGAATCTAGTAGTTCTTGTCGGCACGAAACTCGTGGCTTTGCGAAGTCATCCCGAAGAGAACTCGGCGTGGACGCGAATAGAGGCGGAGCTTCCAAGGGACGCTACGGTTGGATCTCGTCCCTTACTTCCAGTTACGCGAGGTATTGAGTAAATTAGTTTACTTTCTGCAAAAATTTTAATTTATGATCATGTCCACACATCATAAGGTTGCATGCTAGATACGTGGTTAAAATAATTTGAGAAATTATTTATGCTAATTCTTCCGCTGCACGTAATTATTTTTTTAAATTACGAACCCGTATCCATGTCAACATGCACCCGGTCCCAACAGCATGACCCTTGCCTTGGTCGTGCTCCAGTTCCATGCAGAAGGTATGACCCGTGCCTCCTCCCATGTGCCCCCTCCTATAAAAGGGGTCTCTTCCCTTTGGGGTGAGAGAGAGGCCTTTGGGGGCTCTACCCCTTGGCTCGGAGAAGGATTTTTCCCTCTAGGGAAAACCTGAGAGTCTTCATCCTTGACTATCCATGCACCTCCGATGCAAGGAGAAGCTTCAAGAAGACCGGCGACATCTTGATAAGCATCCTCCTCCCTTTTCTCCCTAGGTTTTGCATTGTAGATGCTATTTTATCATCTTCTTGTTGTATCTCCTTAGAAATGGAGTAGTTCTCCTTATCTAGGATGTAGAAGATAGTTACAATGTGATGATGTTGTGTGAACTATGTATTGATGCATTTCCTTATTCAATGAAATATCTATGCTTGTTTTATATGTATGTTGCCTTGTATGTGTTTGTTGAAGTGCTTGAATGGTAGATACATATAGTTTTGAGGGTTTGATCGCCCCGTAGAGGGAGTGCCCGAGATTATATGCCCGGGAACCCTTCGTGACAAGGGTATCCTTTTAACTGAACGTTTTGAGCATTACCTTGAAATGGAGGTCATTCCCTTGTTAGGACGTGTCTAGTGTAACCTAGACATGGATGACTAGGGTAGCCTATGACCGGACTCTCTAGGTTACCTATTCTTCTACTTAATGACATTGCATGCTAAATGGGGAAACACTCTGTGCGCTTCTACAGGGCTAACACTGGTACATAGTTAGGATCTCTATAAGGACATAAACATAGATATTAGGATATGAATAATACATAGGGGGCATCAACTAGCATTGTAGCGAAACCAAAATCCTAGATTCCACTCATCCGTCTCTTCCACAAGGACCAAAGATCTCTCTCTCTCTCTGTCTCCCTCTTCACTTCTTCTCCTCTCTTCCTCTGGCCCTCAAGAAAGCTATTCTCTGTCAAGACCTAGCGATGTCTAGATAGCTAGCCCTTGTCTAATTGACTGGTGCTTAATCAATAGTCCCTATGAATCAATATTTTATTACTTGATGACATTTTCATGCATTTACGGATTCCACATATCACCAAGTCTCTTCCACATGACCAAAACAAACTGTAGAACATGGCCGTGTTGATTTACCATTTTTTACAGAATCCTACATGGCATGATCGTGCCTTTTAGGCATGGTCGTCGAATTCCAGATAGCACTATATAGTAAAAGTAAAACGGTCATAACTTCTTTGTCAGTTAGAGTTTCGGACTGATCTTTATATCAAATTGAAGAGGACTTCAAGACCTACAACTTTATTCAGACCTCAACCATTGAAAATAACATCCAGTCATGCTAAAAGGAGTCATACGGTCATTCCTCACCTAGATAAGGTCGTGTGAAGTGTCACACCCAGACTATACTGCAAACCAATCTTGTAACAGCTATAACTTCTTGTTCATTTGGAATCTTAGGATGATCTCTACATCAATGTTGAAGAGAGATTCAAGATATACAACTTTGATGAAGACATTAACTTGATAAAATGTTGTCTTGAGGTGAAAAAATGGAAGATACAGTCCATACAGCCGTGTGACACACAGTCGTGCTGATCGGGAAGAGCTAGGGTCCACCAAAGTCTTTGGTGGTTGGGAGCTAGACGGAGAAGAAATCGCTACAGGTAGGGGCAAGCTGGTCAAGGATTGGCTTGAACCTTAGTCTGTTCATGGAGAGGTAATTTGTGGCATCGCATCAGCCAGCTTCGGGTTAGAGGATACTAGGTGCATTGAGGAAGTATTCGTCTGACACCTCTTTCGGTGTAGCCTCAATGGGGCCTTCTCCTTGTTCGTGCAATCGATCTTTAGGATTTTGATGTTTGTTTACCAATATATTTAAATAGAGTTTGGTCAAGGTTGACCTAATCAGGTGAAAAGTCTATTAAGTGACTAGTCCTAATTGGTGGTTAGGCAAGGGAAACCCTAGTGAGTGAATCTAGGTTGGTGAAGTCCTGATGAGTGAAGCCAGACCCTAGTGAGTGAAGCTAGGTTGGTCAAGTCCTGGTGAGTGAAGTCGAGCCCTAGTGGGTCAAGCTAGGTTGGTCAAGTCCTGACAAGTGAGGTCGGGTCCTGGTGAGTGAAGCTAGGTAGTGAGAAGTCCTAATAAGTAAAGCTAGGCAATGGAAACCCTAAGGTAGGTAACCTTAGAAGTCTTGGAAGAGTAAACTCCAAGCAAGTTTGATCGGAAGATTTTTGATAAATCAAAGTATAGGTTTATCAATACTGTTTTGCTTTACTATTATTGTTGTTGTGGTAATTTATTATTGCAGGAAATACTCAGTGGATCAGGTGATCAGACACTGAGCAGAGTAAGCCCAAACAGGTCTGGAGGGCCATATGTGTTGGATCGAGAGAATACGATAGAGGGGGGGTGAATATCGTAAAACCTTTTCGGATAAAACTTTTAAGAAAATAAGCAGCGGAAATTAAAACAACCAAACGCGAACACAAGGATTTACTTGGTTCGGAGTCGCGGTCGGCTCCTACTCCAAGGCCCGCGATCCTTGACCGTTTACTGCGGGCAATTCTATAATGCACAAAGTGTTTTACAAAGAATTGTACAGTAATATTGCAGTAAAAGAAAACAGAGTTACTCTTCGAGATCGACGCTCGGTATGGATCGTACTTTGGTGCGGAGGGTCATCGTTGGTGCTTAGAATCTCGAGATTTGAGGTTTCCGGAGCAGAGCGCTTGAGTCGAAGAGCGTAGAGGCGTTTGGAAAGTTGTTGTAGAAGCCTTGGGGGTCGAACCCCTTATATAGTGAACCTGGGGGCGCCCGGGACGTTGGGGGCGCCCTCCGCGTGTCACACGATCCGCAAACATCTCGGTCAGCCCTTATCCCTCCAGGATAGGGCTCGATGTTTGACGGGGGCGCCCGGGAAGCAGGGGGCGCCCGGGTTGACTCAATCAGCTGGCTTCTCGGCTGGATAGAACTCTATCTGCTTCGTTGGCTTGGACCCAGGGCGCCTGAGGCATCCGGGGCGCCCGGGAGCTTGGGGGCGCCCGGGAGCAGTGAGCTTCCGAAGCGTTCTCTTGCTAACTGTTGTTTGGCTTTGACTTAGGGCGCCCGGGACCTCCCGGGCGCCCAACCCAGCTGCTGCCCCTCTCCTTTGGGGCGTTCTGAGCTGCAGAAACTCGTTCCTTCGGTCCTGCATCCAGGGTTAGTACCAAACAAAACAAAGCAAGCATGTTAGTGCATTTTACAGCCGTAGCTGTCTTGGTTCTGACTTTGGGTCTCCAAAATGGAACCCTAGGTCGAACCAACGCCTACTGTTCCCTCGACGGGGAACGCGTTCTCACCTACTCCTCTTGGGAGAATTAACCTGTTGCCAACCGGCTCCTCCGGATGGACTTTTGCCCAGCAGTCCTTCGCCAGGTGCCCAGCAATTCATCACCAGGTCTTCAGTACCAAGCAGTCCTTCGTCTGGTGCCTAGCAGTCCTTCGCTAGGTCTTCAGTACCAAGCAGTCCTTCGCCTGGTACCTAGCAGTCCTTCGCTAGGTCTTCGGTTCCAAGCAGTCCTTCGCTTGGTGCCCAGCAATCCTTCACCAGGTCTTAGTCTCCTAGCTGTCCTTCGCTAGGTGCCCAGTAGCCCTTCGCCAGGTCTTAAGGTTTCGATGCCTAGCAGTCCTTCGCTAGGTGCCCAGCCGTCCTTCGCTAGGACTTTGTTTCCTGGCAGCCCTTCACCAGGTGCCTAGCAGCCCTTCGCTAGGACTTTGTTTCCTGGCAGTCCTTCGCCAGGTGCCTAGCAGCCCTTCGCTAGGACTTTGTTTCATGGCAGTCCTTCGCCAAACGCCTAGCATCCCTTCGCCAGGACTTCTTTCTGTACACTCATGTAACTTTATTAGATCACAAATAAACTTAACTTTGAATCCTTTGCTAATATCAAAACAAGGTTCGATATGGTGCTTCCTATACCAACAATCTCCCCCTTTTTGATTTATGGTAATACAATTCAAAGTTAAGTTAAAAACTTATAACAGTTAAGAACATAAGGTAAACAATGAAGTATAACTGTTTATGAACAGAATAAATGTAGAGTTGAAAAAAATTCTTTATTTCTCATACTCCCCCTAAAACCCTGAATACTTGTGTTATAAAACACTTAACTTTGACCTTTCCTCCCCCTTTGACATATATCAAAAACATACATGGGCGAACAAGGTTTCTAATAGGGAGTTTTACTAAAATAAATTCAAGTCATGGATTTAACAATTTCCCAAAAACATAGTTGTTAAGAAAAACTTTAATTAATGGATTTCATAATTTTTTTTAAAAAAATGATGTTCAAAGTAATGGATGTTTTGAACATGCATGAAGCTCCCCCTTAACGTGACAACTCTTCTCCTTATATTTTAGGATATTTAAAAAACTTCAAAAACATAATTTTCAAGAAAAAACTTAACAGTAGCTTACTTAGCCAACATTTTGAAAACAACTTTCCTTTAAAAAATTTCAACTTTTGCACACATAGAAAAATTTCTTTGGAACATATTTTAAATGAAAACAACTTTCATTTAAAACTATTTAAAAAAATATTTAAATGGATAAGTTTTTGCCAAAACAAAGATTTGTTTACTAAGAAAACTTTACTTAGAAATATTTGCCTAAAAATTTCCAAAGGTTTTGCTCAGACAAACTTTGTTTACTAAGGAATATTTTACTTAGAAAAAACATGCATTTAAAAAATTTTGAAACACTTAGAAATACTTAGAAAATTTTGAAGCACTTTTTGAAAAAGAGATAAAAATTTAAAAAAAATTCCTTTCTCTCCCCCTTAATGTGAAATTCTTCTCCTTACACCATTTCTAAGATAAACTTTCTTTAAAAAGGAAAAAAAGTTTAAGGAAGAGTTTGATTTTCACTTTTTCTACTCTCCCCCTTGGCCATATATCAATAAAGAACTCTTGAAAAATATATTTTGAAAGACATTTTAAATTTGTGTATCAGAGCTTATGGGTTTTGAAAACATAAATATTTGAGTGAGAGAATAATGTCAAAAATTATGATAATTTCTAAGTAACATAATTTTGAAATAATAAAGAATTGATGCTCAAAAACAGAACTAGAGTCAAGTGTATATTCTTATTGAGTCCATGCATCAAAGAAAATAAGTTTACTTGTTTTGAATATTTTGCAAATGCAAAAAAATAAGTACCTTTGAACAATTGTCTTTAAAACATAAGTACTTTAAAAAATTTTATGAATTTGAGAGGTATAAGTACTTTTTGAAAAATCTTATTTTTAAAAGATAATATTTTACTTGACTTGGTTTTTTCCAGTCTGACACAATCCTAGGAAACCTTGTTGACTACAAAGATATTTTCCTAAGTGTCCTGGAAATTCTTCAAACTCAAGTAATATTATTTTCCATAAGTATTTTTAAAAAAATGAAAGTATTTAAACAAACTCCCTTATGTTTTCAGACGGATTTAAATAATGCAATACATGAAAACATATTATTTTGAAATTAGCAAATCCTTCAGTTTGACCTCCCCCTAAACTTGACCCAGTCCTAGGAAGCTTGTTGACCACAAGTACTCTTCCTCTGAGTTTTTAGGGTTGGTTCAGACCACAGGAATTATTTAATACTTCTAAACAAATAATTGCAAAAAAAATCTTGTCAGAAAATCTTCTTTTGATTTAGACTTCCCCTAAATTTGACACATCCTAGGAGTCCTTATAGATCATGAAGTGGGCCTTCCTCTGTGCCTTTAGGGTTTATTAAAATCAAAAGAATAGTTTTGAATAACAGTATGGTAATATAATTTTAGAAAATTCAATTTGAAATGAAGATAATTTTCAAGCATAAGCCCCTTTTTCGAAAAATATTTTGAAATGATAATGATTTTTGTAAAGCACAATTTTTAAAAAATATAGTGATTATTTGAAGGCATAGTATTTTTAAACTTTTTCTTTTAATTTGAACTCCCCCTAAATCTGACACAGTCCTAGGAGGTTTGTTGACCACAAGTTAATCCTCCTCTTAGTCTTAGGGTTTGTCAAAATTAAAGGAACAATTTTGAACATGCCTTTTGAGTATGATAATTTTCAACGAGATAGATTTTTGAAAACACAATTTGGTATGATAGCATAGTTTTCGAAAACCATTTTGAAATGATAATAATTTTTCAAAGATATTTTGAAAGAAAATTAAAAAGAAAAAACCACTCCCCCTGTATCGTTTAACTCAATTTAATCTCCTAGGGGACTTCAGTGTTATCCATGTTTGACTATGTTGACTAGAGTTGACTGTGTTGATCAGGTTTGACTCAGTTGACTATGTTTGACCAATCAAATAACTAAATCAAACAAACCCTAAATTCTATTTAAAACCAGTCTATTGTGATATTTAACATGAAATTCAATATTTTGAAAAAAAATGTTAGAGATGAAAAAGTGGGGTATAGTAAACTAAATTAGTTTGAAAAAATAGAGATAATTTTGAATAACTTTTGAAAGCACTTTGAGTTTTATTTAAGAGGATAGTGACATATATTCTTAGGTCCTAGATATCTCACCCAGTTCTACGTGATCAAACATGTTAACCTTATGGGTTTTGTGAGATAACCATTTTAATTTTAAAAAAATGGTTAAGTTTATTAATTTTGAAAACATTTGTTATGGATCTAAGATTTACTTAAAATTTGTGTTAGATTCAAATCTGACAATAGTAAAGTGAATTTGATTTTCTATAATTGGCTTCTAGGTCTTGCGAGGCATTAGGCCTTCTTTGGCCGTAGCCTTATTGGATCATCAACCCTTTCCTTGACAAAGCCTTTTATAGAAAATTCATCTTCAAGTTACTCCTTGAAAGATTTTGGTCTAACTAGTTTGGGTCTTGGATCGGTAGCTTCAGCTAGTTTCACCAGCCTAAAGAGACCAAGTAGTGTATGCTTGACCTTATTAGAAAAGGCTTCTCTAACGTACTATCATCTCACAGCCTCCCAATACTAGGTTTTCAAGTTTTAAGTAACTCTCTAGTCTTTAAACTAATCAATCCTAATTCTAAGCATATAAAAAAAACAAACATGACAAAAAAATGATCTAAGTTATATCATAATTGAAATAATACTCTGGGTTTTTAAAATCAACAAGGTTGGGAATTAAGTTTTCTAACATATTAGCCTTAACTAATTTATATGAATTAATTACGTTCTTTGAGGTAAATATTAAATTTTCAAATATCATAAATTTACCTTTTGATTCCCGGTTAGGAATCTCCCCCTTGATACTTGACGTCTTTCTTTTTTGTTTCTTTATCATCTCGTAGTCATCACGAGCTAATCGGACCAGTTTGGTTCGATCTCCTTTGTTGTTGTCAAATTCTGAGTCTGAGTTGGACTCAGGTACTGGTTGAGGCCTCTTTTGCAGTTCTCTTGGAGTTTTCCCTGCAATGAAAACTAAACCTTCCTCGACCATTGCAGTATCAGCTTGATTATTTAATTTTAATTCAGAAAATGATTCAAAATTAGTTACCGATTTTGTCTCAGAAAACTCGTCGTCTGACTCTGGTTCGATTTCGACATCGGGTGTCGAGTCTGTCTCAGCTACTTGTGCTTGAGCCGAAAATGCAAAATCTTCTAAGATCTCAATATCGGAGCTCTCTTCGTGTAGATTGATTAGCTTTTCCCACATCTCTTTGGCACAGTTGAAGGATCCGACCTGCTTCAATTCTTCATTAGTTAGGCCACATTGTAGGATTGCAGTTGCCCTTGCATCTGTCTCAATCTTCCTCAGGGTTGATTCATCCAGTTGGTCCCACGTAATTGATAGTCCATCTTCTGTAGGGAGGGAGAACCATGTTTGAATGATCATCCATATGTCCATATGGGCCTTCAGATGGAACTCTATTTGACTTCTCCAATAATTGAAGTTCTCACAGGAGAATAGCGGTGGACGGGTATTGTTCCACTCTTGGTTGGCCATTTAGTGTAACCTCGTACAGAAAAGAAGTAACAAAAATGTACCAAGACTTGGTCTTGGATTAGTAGTGCGAGAGAGAGAAAAAAATAGCCTAAGATAAATATTGCATGAATTTCGAGGTGGAATAAATAAAAATAATAAAAAGTTTGTGACAAAAAAAATTTGTTTTGTTTTGGAAAATAATAATTTTTTTTTAAAATCTGATTAAGAGTTAACAAAATGCTTGAATTAAGATAGCACGAATTTTGAGAAAAATATTAAAATAAGAGGAAAAAAAGTTTATGACAAATTTTCAAAAATTGATCGTTTTATCAATTCTGACTTATGGTGAAAAAATAAGAATTCAGAATTAAACCCACCCACAGATATTATTTATTTGAAATAAAGATCGAGTGGTGTTGCACCAACCTCGATTAACGAAAATGATTAAAAAAGATAAAATAATTTCGAAAATCCGAAAAACTCTCAAATTGGTGGTTGCACCAAATTTGAGCTTCTCCGCTCTGATACCACTTGATGGATCGAGAGAATACGATAGAGGGGGGGGTGAATATCGTAAAACCTTTTCGGATAAAACTTTTAAGAAAATAAGCAGCAGAAATTAAAACAACCAAACGCGAACACAAGGATTTACTTGGTTCGGAGTCGCGGTCGACTCCTACTCCAAGGCCCACGGTCCTTGACCGTTTACTGCGGGCAATTCTATAATGCTCAATGTGTTTTACAAAGAATTGTACAGTAATATTGCAGTAAAAGAAAACAGAGTTACTCTTCGAGATCGACGCCCGGTATGGATCGTACTTTGGTGCGGAGGGTCGTCGTCGGCGCTTAGAATCTCGAGATCTGAGGTTTCCGGAGCAGAGCGCTTGAGTCGAAGAGCGTAGAGGCATTTGGAAAGTTGTTGTAGAAGCCTTGGGGGTCGAGCCCCTTATATAGTGAACCTGGGGGCGCCCGGGACGTTGGGGGCGCCCTCCGTGTGTCACACGATCCGCAAACATCTCGGTCAGCCCTTATCCCTCCAGGATCGGGCTCGATGTTTGACGGGGGCGCCCGAGAAGCAGGGGTCACCCGGGTTGACTCAATCAGCTAGCTTCTCGGCTGGATAGAACTCTATCTGCTTTGTTGGCTTGGACCCAGGGCGCCCGAGGCATCCGGGGCGCCCGGGAGCGCCCGGGAGCAGTGAACTTCCGAAGCGTTCTCTCGCTAACTCTTGTTTGGCTTTGACTTAGGGCCACCGGGACCTCCTGGGCGCCCAACCCAGCTACTGCCCCTCTCCTTTGGGGCGTTCTGAGCTGCAGAAACTCGTTCCTTCGGTCTTGCATCCAGAGTTAGTACCAAACAAAACAAAGCAAGCATGTTAGTGTATTTTACATCCATAGCTGTCTTGGTTCTGACTTTGGGTCTCCAAAATGGAACCCTAGGTCGAACCGACGCCTACTGTTCCCTCGACGGGGAACGCGTCCTCACCTACTCCTCTTGGGAGAATTTACCTGTTGCCAACCGGCTCCTCCGGTTGGACTTTTGCCCAGCAGTCCTTTGCCAGGTGCCTGGCAATCCTTCACCAGGTCTTTAGTACCAAGCAGTCCTTCGCCTGGTGCCTAGCAGTCTTTCGCTAGGTCTTCAGTTCCAAGCAGTCCTTCGCCTGGTGCCTAGCAGTCCTTCGCTAGGTCTTCGGTTCCAAGCAGTCCTTCACTTGGTGCCCAGTAATCCTTCGCTAGGTCTTAGTCTCTTAGCTATCCTTCGCTAGGTGCCCAGCAGCCCTTCGCCAGGTCTTAAGGTTTCGATGCCTAGCAGTCCTTCGCTAGGTGCCCAGCCGTCCTTCGCTAGGACTTTGTTTCCTAGCAGTCCTTCGCCAGTTGCCTAGCAGCCCTTCGCTAGGACTTTGTTTCCTGGCAGTCCTTCGCCAGGTGCCTAGCAGCCCTTCGCTAGGACTTTGTTTCCTGACAGCCCTTCGCCAGGTGCCTAGCAGCCCTTCACTAGGACTTTGTTTCCTGGCTGTCCTTCGCCAGGTGCCTAGCATCCCTTCGCCAGGACTTCTTTCTGCACACTCAAGTAACTTTATTAGATCACAAATAAACTTAACTTTGAATCCTTTGCCAATATCAAAACAAGGTTCGATATGGTACTTCCTGCACCAACAATATGTTTGAAAGGTGAGTGAGGTAAGCTTATGGAAGAGAGAGCTATGAGGTTATGTCCCTCCAGGACAGCCTTAGGCGCTGATCTAACTAGAGAAACCTATTGAGGTTTCTAAGTTGAGATCAGGATAGTTACGACTGTTGATTACTCATGCATTCCTTTTTTTAACTGTGCCAACCTCTATTTTGCAGGGTTAATTATTTTATACATTATTGTTGTGCTAACACTCTTGTGCAAGAAGTCAAACTCAGTTAACTGTCGGATCAGTCGATTGATCACTTGATCAGTCGACTGATCATGCTTGAGCAGACAGTCGCGAAGCCAGATTCAGTATGATTCTAGAGTTATTTGTCAACTAATGATAGGATCGGTTGACGGATCTATATATGGCATGGCGCGGTCAAGTATATGGAAGATCTTTATCCATCGACCCATTAGAGGTTAGTTCAACGTATCACATTAAATGTTGTGACAATCGAGCATAGCCAAGCAGAGCAAAAGAGGAAGGGTGCGGACTTCCGTCAACTGAATAGAGGGTTAGTCGACCGATCCTATCCATCGACTGAACGGTTTTTCAGTCGATGGATAGAGGCATATATAAGGAGCTCGAGACGAACCTTCTCATCATCGCTTTCTACTCGCCTCATTCACACTTTCTGCTTTGACAAATTGCTTCTGATCTACTGCTTCGATGTTGAAAAGCTCACCGACTGCGTACTCATCATCTACGATTATTATCGGTATATATAATTATTGTTTGTGCTGGTACTTGCATCCCAAGATGAGTTAACGGGGTGTTGCTAATCTCCTCTACATCTTATATGACATTGCTTTCTCCGAACAGTTTTCGATGAAAGGATTGGTGGATTACCTATCAAGAGCGATCGAGGACTACAGACCATGGAATAGGAGTCGTCGTAGGCTCCAAACCAAGTAAAAAGAAACTTGTATTATTCCTTCCGTTGTTTTACTTTACTCTGTCTTTGTTTTACGTATACGAAAAGAAAGCATATTCGATCGAACGAGATTCACCCCCCTCTCTATCTTCTACGATCCTGCACTCCTCAGCCTCGTCGACTCTGATGGAGCCATGGGAAGGACTAGTGGGGGCAGGGCAGTTTGTAGGTAATCCGTTCGGGTGGCTTAGCTATCACCCGTCGTTGTCACTGAGCTGGTCTGCATGATCTCCCTTTTGGCCAACTCTGTGGCCGTTCAACTTTCCAGTTTGGTGTCATCCAGGCAGAGATCATCGCTAAGCAGAGTCTTTCACATTGTTTTTGTTGGTGCAGGAAGCACCATATCAAACCTTGTTTTGATATTGGCAAAGGATTCAAAGTTAAGTACTGTTTGTGATCTAATGATGTTACTGAGTGTACAGATTGAAGTCCTAGCGAAGGACTGCTAGGCACCTAGCGAAGGACCGCTAGACATCAAAACCCTAAGACCTGGCGAAGGGCTGCTGGGCACCTAGCGAAGGGCTGCTAGGAGTCGAAGACCTAGCGAAGGAATGCTAGGCACCAGGCGAAGGACTGCTTGGTAACGAAGACCTGGCGAAGGACTGCTAGGCACCAGGCGAAGGACTGCTTGGTAACGAAGACCTAGCGAAGGACTGCTAGGCACCTGGCGAAGGACTGCTGGGTCAAAAGTCCAACCGGAGAAGCCGATTGACAACAGGTAAATTCTCCTGAGAGGAGTAAGTGAGGACGCGTTCCCCGTCGAGGGAACAGTAGGCATCGGTTCGACCTAGGGTTCCATTTGGGAGACTCGAAGTCAGAACCAAGACATCTACGGCTGTAAAATTCATTAACATTCTTGCTTTGTTTTGTTTGGTACTAACCCCGGATGCAGGACCGAAGGAACGAGTTTCTGCAGCTCAGAACGTCACAAAGGAGAGGGGCAGCAGCTAGGCTGTAGCGACCCGCCTTCTCTACCTTAGACGGTCCGCTACTTTATCTACTTCTTGACTCTAATGCACGACTAGAAATGCGGAACTTCTTTTTTTTCTTCAAATCCATCTAAGGATGATATTCTAACTTTAATAGTCATGCATGTTACAATGGAAACTTCCTTTCTCTAAAACTCTTCTGCACTGGTACCAGTCGACTGCTACTNCGGATCGAGAGACACGTGGAGGGCGCCCCCAGCATCTCGGGCGCCCCCAGGTGCACTATAAAAGGGGCTCGACCCCCAAGGCTTCCAAACACATTTTTTCAATGCCATAATACTCTTCGCTCAAGTGCTCTACTCCGAAAACTTCTGATCTCAAGGTCCTAGCGCCGACGACGACCCTACGCACTGAAGAACGATCCATACTGGGCGTCGGTAACGAAAAGTTAGATTTTTGTTTTACTGCAATACTACTGTAAACTTTTTGTAAAACTTTGCGCATTATAGAATTGCCCGCAGTAAACGGTCAAGGACCGTGGGCCTTGGAGTAGGAGCCAACCGCGACTCCGAACCAAGTAAAAATCCTTGTGTTCGCGTTTGTTATTTTAATTTTCGCTGTGTATTCTCTATCTAATAATCCAAAACGGTTTTACGATATTCACCCACCCCCCCTCTATCGTATTTTATCGATCCAACAAGTGGTATCAGAGCGGGGAAGCTCAAATTTGGTGCAACCACCAATTTGAGAGTTTTTTTTGGATTTTTTCTTCATTTTTTTTAATCGAATCTGTTTCGTTAATCGAGGTTGGTGCATCACCACTCGATAAAATTTTCTTTTCTCTTCCTGCACTGCTCATCCAAGACCAAGTTTTGGGACATTTTTTTTCTCTCTCTTTCTTTTCAGTAATTCCTAAATGGTCATGCAAGAAGGCTTTAGTACAGCCAGACCACCACTCTTCAATGGGGAGGATTTCTCCTACTGGAAGAGTAGGATGGAAGTCCACCTGAAAACTCAGGTGGATATGTGGATAATAATCCAGTCTAGTCTGGACATCCCTAAAAATGCTGGCGGAGTGCCACAATCCTACACCGAATGGGATACCACCCTAAAAAGGAAAATTGAAGCCGATGCCAAAGCAACTCAAACACTTCAATGTGGCCTAACCAAAGAGGAGCTGAACCAGGTAGGTCCATTCAACAGTGCAAAGGAACTCTGGGGTAAGCTAATTGAGTTACACGAAGGAACCTCCGACACCCGAATCAGCAAAAGGGACCTTCTACTGAACAAGCTGTATACCATCAAGATGAACGACAGTGAATCTGCAGCTCAGCTCCACGCCAGAATTCAGGAGCTGATGAACGGTCTACACACCATCGGTCACAAGGTAGAGAACCGTGACCTGATCAGGTATGCTCTTAACGCCTTCCCTAGAAATACTTTGTGGGCATCTATGGTAGATGCGTACAAAGTTTCAAGGGATTTGTCTAAAATTAAACTAGATGAATTATTTTCAGAACTCGAATTACATGAACAGACTAACTGCAATCTGGCCGAGAAAGACATTGCTTTTGTTGCAGGTAAAACTGGAAAGATGACCAAGAAGAAACCTCAACCTGCACCCGAGTCTGATTCAGACTCAGACTCAGAAGAAAGCGAAGGAAATTGACCTAAGCTGGTTCGGCTAGCCCGAGATTACTACAAGGAACTAAAAAACCAGACCAACAAAAGGAAAGCCAGCCGAAGAAAGGAAGAACCAGCTGATCCTTCAAATGAAAAGAACAAACCAAATGTGACCAATTATGAATGCAAAAAGAAGGGTCATTACAAGACGGAATGCCCCAATCTGAAGGAAACAAAGAAGACAAGAAAGAAGAAGGCCCTTCAGGCAACGTGGGACGAATCCTTATCCCAAGAAGAAGAGGCCCCACAGTCAATCATGCTCGCCCTGACTGCCTCAGAAGAAATCGAGACCAAGTCAGAATCGGAGCCAGAAGACGGAAAGCTCATGTTTTCAGAGAATGGCGAAATCACTATAAGTGAGTTTTCTAGAAATCAATTAACCGAATTAATTACCTATCTTTCTCGAGACTTGGCGAAAGCCAAAATCTGAGTCGAATCACTCCGACTGGAAGTAAAACTCCTGAAAGAGGGAGCTGACTCTGGATCCTTGACTGAGAAGGTTCAAGAAGGAACCCCTACTCAAGTTGAAAAACATGAGAAAGAGAACTCCTCCTTGAAAACTCAGGTCAAGGACCTTAGAGCAGCCTTAGAACGGTTCACTTCTGGTTCCAAGGGTCTTGACATGATCCTTGGAAAATAGAAGTCGGTTCTAAATCGATCCGGATTAGGCTATAGAACCAAGTCTAGACAAAAGATCATACTATGCTGTACTGAATCAGTCCAGACCTAAAATTCAGGCATGGGTACCCAAACTATGCCTGGACAAACAAACTGGATCAAATCAGTATTGGATCCCCAAGGACAAGATTCACATCTTACCGAACCATTATCGTGCCTTTAGTCCAGGGGGAGCCAAATTAAAAACAATATTCATAGTTAGATAAATTTCTATTCTTGTTTTAATTTGAATGATTGTTTGTCTATTTAATTTCTGCAATTTACCATGCTTAGACTTAGGAATGGTTAGTTTAAGGACTGAACCAATTAACTGAAATTTGAACAACATAGTATTGGGTGGCGGTGAGATGATAGTACGTTAGGGAAGCCATTTTGGTGGAACTAGCCGAAGCTACCGATCCAAAACCCAAACTAGTTAGACCAGAACTTTTCAAAAAATAATTTTGAAAATGAAATTTCATTGAAAGGCTTTGTCAAGGAAAGGGTTGATGATCCAATAAAGCTACGCCCAAAGAAGGCCTAGTGCCTCGCCAAGACCTGGAAGCCAATTTTTGAAATTCAAATTCAAATTATTCTTTGTCAAATTCAAATCTAACACAAATTTTCAGTCAATTGTAGATTCAAACACTCTTTTTCAAAATAAATTCAAAACAATTGTTTTCAAAATTAATTTAACTTTTTCAAAATAAATCATGATTTTTCAAAATAATTCTATCTATCCAAAACCTGTCTCACAAAAACCCTTAAGGCTAACGTGATTGACAACTCTAGATTGGGTGAGACAGACTAGGTTGTGAAAATCAATTTAGGCTATTCCTGATTCTAATTGGTCTAAATCAACAAAACTCTTTATGTGTAGGAACATAAAGATTTGGACTAATGGATGTTGGATAGCGGGTGCTCCAAACACATGACTGGGGATAAATTGAAATTCACCAAACTCAAGTTAAAAAACCTAGGCTCAGTAGCATTTGGCAACAATGCTACACTCAAGGTGATTGGGTCAGGTAACATTGAACTAAAATCTGACTTTATTATTAAGAAGGTTCTTTTGGTTGAGGATTTTAAATTTAACTTGCTTAGCATAAGCCAATTGTGTGATACTGGTTATGTAGTTACCTTCACCAACTCTAATTGCCTGATTTGAAACTTGCAAGACTCGAAATCATGCTTAAGGGCACTAGGAAAAATAATGTTTACACTATAAACCTACCACTACTACCTAAATGCATGTTAACTCAGTTAGAACAATCAAGCCTCTAGCATAGGAGATTAGGTCACACTAATTTGAGAATAATTTCAAAAATCACCCAACTTGGCCTAATTAAAGGTATCCTTAAAATTAAGAACCATGAAAATGTAATATGTAAATCATGTAATCAAGGTAAACAAACCAGGTCTAATCACAAACTAATTCAGTCTGATCTAACTCAAACCACACTTGAGCTCCTGCACCTTGACCTATTTGATTCACATGGAGCCAAGTCACTAAGCGGAAACCGGTACTGCTTAGTAATAGTTGATGATTACTCTAGGTTTACCTGGGTTAGGTTTCTAAAGACCAAAGATGAAACCCTAAACCTATTCAATGATTTTAGTTAGTTAATTGAAAATCAAAACGATACCAAAATCAAAAGACTTAGGAGTGACCACAGGGGAGAGTTTGAAAATCAATGATTCAAGGAGTTTTGTAAGGTAAATGGGTATATACACGAATTTTCGTGTCCTAGAACCCTCCAGCAAAATGGCATAGTTAAAAGGAAAAATAGACCCTACATGAAGCTGCTAGGGCTATGCTCAATGAATTTAACCTAGCTAACCAATATTGGGCAGAAGCAATTAGTACTGCTTGCTACATCCAAAATAGGGTACTAATTAACAAACGACAAAATAAAACACCCTATGAATTATACTACCATAGACTTCCAAACCTACAGTACCTAAGGGTCTTTGGGTGCAAAGTCCATATCCTAAACACCAAGGACTATCTAGGTAAATTCTAGTCTAAGTCAACCCCTGGCATCTTCTTAGGTTATTCAACAACAAGTAGAGCCTATAGGGTTTACAATAAACAAACTAAGAAAATTGAAGAAATAATAAATCTGATATTTGATGAAGAAATTAACTCAAAATTTGATAACCCAGATCTAAATTCATCAAATACTGATCAAGAAGAAAATGAACCTACTACTGAACCTTTAATTGAACCCCTAAATGAACTAAATATTGAACCAACCATTGAGACAATTGAACCAACAATTGAACCAACCCAAGTAGTTGAACCAATCACTGAACTAAACCGACCAGCCGGACCTGAGGCTGAACCAAGTTCCAGAAAAATTAAGAAACCCAGACTCAGTCACCAACTGATCAAATTGTGGGTGATCCAACCTTAGGAGTCAGAACTAGGTCTGCTTATAGGAACCTTAGTCAGATTGCAATGATTTCAAAAATTGAACCTAAGACCATAGATGATGCCTTACCTGATCCTGATTGGATCATAGCAATGCAAGAAGAGTTAGCCAAGTTTGAGAGGAACCAAGTCTGGGAACTAGTTCCTAAACCTGAGGGCAAATCGATTATTGATACTAAGTGGGTTTTTAGGAACAAGCTAAATGATCAAGGAGAAATAGTAAGAAACAAAGCCCGCTTAGTAGCAAAAGGGTTCAGTCAAGTAGAAGGGTTAGATTATGACGAAACCTATGCCTCAGTAGCTAGACTTGAGTCCATTAGGATGTTGTTAGCCTTCGCATCCCATAAAGGATTTAAACTCTATCAAATGGATGTAAAGTCAGCTTTTCTAAATGGATTTATTAAGGAAGAAGTTTATGTAGGAAACCCCCTGGTTTTGAGGACTTAGAAAGACCTGACCACGTTTATAAACTCACTAAAGCACTTTATGGACTAAAACAAGCACCTAAGGTCTGGTATGAACGCTTATCAACCTACCTAATTTCTAAAGAATTTAAACAAGGACAAATTGACTCAACCCTATTTATTAAGACCTTAGGAAAAGAAATCTTTGTTGCCCAAATCTACGTCGATGACATAATCTTTGTGTCCACCAACTCGAATTTTCTAAAAGAATTTGTTAAAATAATGGAAAATGAATTTGAAATGAGCTTAGTTGGTGAGCTCAATTTCTTTCTAGGGTTTCAAATTAAACAAACTAGGGATGGAAACTATGTCCATCAATCTAAATATGCTAAGGAGTTAATAAAGAAATTCAAAATGGACAACTCCAAAAGCATAAGTACCCCCATGACCACAAATGTAAAAATAGATAGTGTCCCTGATGGTAAACCAGTAGACCTTAAACTCTATAGAAGTATGATTGGAAGTCTACTGTACCTTACAGCCAGCAGACCTGATATCCTTTTTGCCGTAGGAATGTGTGCTAGATACCAAACCTGTGCTAAGGAAACGCACTTAGTAGCCCTAAAAAGAATACTAAGATATGTTAAGGGCACCTTAAATGTAGGGATTTGGTATCCTAGCTCAACCTTTGACTTGTCAGGATACTCGGATTCTGATTGCGTTGGTTGTAAATTAGATAGAAAGAGCACAAGTGGAAGCTGCCAACTATTAGGAAATAGTCTAGTAAGTTGGTGCAGCAGAAAACAACACTGTGTAGCTCTATCCACAACTGAAGCTGAGTATGTAGCTTTAGGAGAGTGTGTAGCACAACTCTTATGGATGATGCACACTCTCAAAGACTTCCAGCATAACTACACTCAAACTCAGTTCTACATTGATAATATAAGCTCAATTAACCTAACTAAGAATCCAATCCAACACTCCAGAACTAAACACATAGAAGTCAAACACCACTTTGTAAGAGATCACGTAGCCAGGGGTGAGATAATCCTTAAGCATGTAGACTCTAAATCTAACTTAGCTGACATATTCACCAAACCCCTACCTGAGTCTGAGTTCAGCTCACTAAGAAGGGAGTTAGGGTTATGTTTGGTAGAATAGGGTTACTCTACTTTTATGTTCTTTTAAAACTGTTTTACTTGATTTTAAAATCAGTTTTTACTTAGTTTGAAAAATCTTTTTGTAATTTTAAAAACATTTTTTTGACTTTGTTTAAAAAAAAATTACCCCCTTCAAAACTAGGGTTTTTCTTCGCAAATGGACTTAGTCTAGGCCCTAACCCTAGAACTGCATGTACCTATAGATCTAGAAGTCAGCATCTCACAAGCACCTTAGGGTACTTTTGACTGATAACCTAGAATGGGTTGAGATGCTTAGGTCTTTGCCTTAATTCAAGATACTTTAAGTTAGTGCATCTGTAGTAATTAGGGCACTAAATACAAATTAAACAGTAATCAGGTTAAGTGTCAAGCTTAGAAAATCTAACTTGAATAGAACACTTAACTTGACTAACCCCAGCGAAAACTACTGTCTATAACAGTTAGTAAGTAGCTAATTGGGTTAGACAGGACCCGAGCGAGATAATTCAAATTGATTTGGTCCAAGTTTATACCTTGAATTGGTTCAGTACAGCACATTATTCTATATTCTAATGCAATTTTTTTGCTATTTTGCTTCGTTTTTGATATATGGCAAAGGGGGAGAGATTGAAAAGGAGAGAAGATTTGAAAATTAAAATTTTTTTTACAAAATTTAAAATTTGAAATCTTTATCCTTTCTTCAAAAAGTACTTAATCTAAGTTGCCTTCAAAACTGTTTTATTCAAAACTGTCTTTAAGTACTTGACCCAAGCTGTTTTCAAAAGTGTTTCTAAGTACTTAAACTTAAGCTATGTTCAAAACTTTTTCTAAGTACTTATCTTAAATAGAAAAGTCTCTAAGTAAATAGTTTCTAAAATACTAAAGAGATTGAAATCTTTTTTAACTCAAAAATTCCTTTAGTAATAAAAACTTCAGAAGATGTTTAGAAAATTTTCTACTAAGCTATTGACTTGAAAATTTTTTCCAAGTATAAATTTTCCAAGTGCCCAGCCAAAATTTTTGTTGGAAAATGTTTTTCTAAAACTTTTTTTTGAAAAATGTTCTAAGTGTTGAAAAATCAATTCCATTTTTAGACTTAGAAATTTTTAAACCCCACGAACCTTTGAAAAACCTAGGGGGAGATTCCTTCCAGGGGGAGGAAACTAAACCGGTATTTCACCTGTTATTATTAACTTAACGTTTTGAACTGGGTTGCCATAAATCAAAAAGGGGGAGATTGTTGGTGCAGACAGCACCCAAGTCGAACCTTGTTTTGATAATGGCAAAGGGTTCAAAAGTTAAGTATTATTTGTGATCTAATATGTTACTTGAGTGTGCAGATTGAAGTCCTAGCGAAGGACTGCTAGGCACCTAGCGAAGGACTGCTAGGCATCGAAACCCTAAGACTTGGCGAAGGATAGCTGGGCACCTAGCGAAGGGCTGCTAGGAGTCTATGACCTACCAAAGGACAGTTAGGCACCAGGCGAAGGACTGCTTGGTACCGAAGACCTGACGAAGAATTGCTAGGCACCAGGCGAAGGACTGTTTGGTAATGAAGACCTGGCGAAGGACTGCTAGGCACCTGGCGAAGGACTGCTGGGCAAAAGTCTAACCGGAGGAGCCGGTTGGCAACAGGTAAATTCTCCTGAGAGGAGTAGGTGAGGACGCGTTCCCCGTCAAGGGAACAGTAGGCGTCGGTTCGACCTAGGGTTCCATTTAGGAGACCCAAAGTCAGAACCAAGACAGCTACGGCTGTAAAATTCACTAACATTCTTGATTTGTTTTGTTTGGTACTAACCCTGGATGCAGGACCTAAGGAACGAGTTTCTGTAGCTCAGAACGCCCCAAAGGAGAGGGGCAGTAGCTGGGTCAGGCGCCCGGGAGGTCCCGGGCGCCCAAGGTCAAAGCCAAACATGAGTTGAGCAAGAAAGTGCTTCGGAAGCTCACTGGGCCAAGCGCCCCCAAGCTCCCGGACGGCGCCATGGTCCCGGGTGCCCCGGATGCCTCGGTCGCCCTGGGTCCAAGCCAACGAAGCAATTGGATTGAAGTTAGCCGAGAAGCCAGCAAGATCAAGTCAAGCAGGGCGCCCTCTGTGTCCCGAGCGCACCCGTCAAACTTCGAGCCCGATCCTAGAGGGATAAGGTATGACCAAGTTCCGAATGAAGGTTTGCGGATTGAGAGACACGTGGTGGGCGCCCCCAGCATCCCGGGTGCCCCTAGGTGCACTATAAAAGGGGCTCGACCCCCAAGGCTTCCAAACACATTTTTTCAACGCCTCAATACTCTTCACTCAAGCGCTTTGCTCCGGAATCTTCTGATCTCAAGGTCCTAGCGCCGACGACGACCCTACGCACCGAAGAACGATCCACACCGGGTGTCGGTATCGAAGAGTTAGATTTTTGTTTTACTGCAATACTACTGTACAACTTTTTGTAAAACTTTGCGCATTAGAGAATTGCCCGCAGTAAACGGTCAAGGACCATGAGCATTGGAGTAGGAGCCGACCGCGACTCTGAACCAAGTAAAAAATCTTGTGTTCGCGTTTGTTGTTTTAATTTCCGTTGTGTATTCTCTATCTAATAATCCGAAATGGTTTTACGATATATTGGGACCGGGTGCATGTTGACATGGAAGCGGGTTCGTAATGTTAAAATTAATTATGTGCAGCAAAAGGTTTAGCATAAATAATTTCTCAAATTATTTAACCACACATCTAAGCATGCAACTTTATCTTGTGTAGACATGATCATATATTTAAAATTTTACAGAAACGTAAACTAATTTACGTATTACCTCGCGTAACTCGAAGGAAGGGATGAGATCCAACCATAAGTGTCCCTCGGAAGCTCCGCCTCTATTCACGTCCACGCCAAGTATCTTCGGGATGACTTCGCAAAGCCACGAGTTTCGTGTTCTCGAGAACTACTAGATTCTCCGAGAACGCGACAAGAAAACCAAGAGAGAAGTAATCACATCGGAAAAACTCACTACCAAGGTTGGCCGGAATCACAATTTCGGCGGGAAGGAGGAAGATGACTTGCACCCAATCCCAAGGTGATAATGGCCGGAGAGGAAGATTGTCCCAACGGAAGAACTTTGTCGCCTTGGTGCTTCTCCTTGTGCTCACGGCAAGAAGAAGGGAGAAGTGCCTTGTGGTCGGCCAAGAGAAAGAAGGGAGGAGAGGGAGAGAGCCCAGGCAAGAATACTTCGATTGATTATTCAAGCCTTTGCCTTGGGTCTTTTATATAGTGGTCTCTCAACCGCCAAGTCTCTTTTTTCTTATGGAATAAATTTTTTATGACTTATTCCATCATGCCAAGTTTTATCATATTTTAATTCATGATTAAAACCGACCAAGTCTCCTTTTTTCTTATGGAATAAATTTTCTTATCATGGTAAATCAATCCATGATTGATTTTATAAAATAAAATAAACCAATCCATGGTTCATTTTAATTTCCATGAAAAATAAACCAAACCTTGGTTTATTATATAAAAATTTATATCATCCATAATTTTATAAAACAAACCACACAATTGGTTTATTTTATAAATTGAACCAAAAACTTGGTTCTCTCCCTTTGTTGTGGCCGGCCAAGCAAAGAGGATGGAGACCCTCTTTGGCAAGCAAAGAGGATGGAGACCCTCTTTGGCCGGCCCATCCAAGCCACGACCCAATGAATTAAACTCATTTAATTCATCTATTAAGTCTTCAAAAGACTTAGCCATTTTACGCTTCCGATGCGGCTCTGATAAATTCAGATTTGACTTATCGTTTGGCTCAACCAAACCTAATCTCTCTTGATTGGAAAATCCAATTTTCAACTCGTTTTAAATCCCTCGGATTACTCGTAGTGCGTGTGACTAAATAGGCTTTCGATTTATGTTGGTCGTCTATAATTAACCAATTATAGAACGATCATGAGTGGCACCTAGTAGTACATCATGATGCCCAATTAATCGAAAGATCAACGGTTGACCTCAGAAACTATTCTAAAACCCTTCAGCAGCTATAATGAATCGTGCCTCATTCCCTTCACCATCTTATATCCACTTGGTTCAGGACATGGTCTATGTGTGTCAGTCCCCACTCAGCTGACTACGTCACACCTAGCCCAAGTAACATTTTCTCGTCCTACGGATTCTAATTACTCTCATGTATTTAAGAGATTCATACTCTGAACATGTCATGCTCTGGCCAGAGGCTTCAAGTAACAATTTGACGATAAGCCTCAGGTATACATCTCCTCGCAAGGAGTAGTGAATCCTTTGTAGGCTATTCAAACATTTTCGGGCACTTCGGCTTATACCCAATCATCCTGGGTCCACACCTCCTTGGAGATGCTTGCTTAAGATGTCAAAGTATAAGTCTCCATGACCAAGATGACTTGAACACCGCAAGTCAAAGGAACATCGCACTTAAGCTGCAGTAAAAACTTCACTGACATATCTATATGTAAACTACCATATGAAGTTTTACAGCCAGTCACTCCAATGAACTAGTTCCCTTAACTAGCATTCATGTTTATCTCCGGACATCTCAATGTCACCAGCCAGTGAGAATCAGTTGATTAGAGAATAACTCATGCTAGTCTCAACAGAATTGATAGTGTCCGTATTTATCAATTCATCGACTAGGGACAATTTCAATACTTCACAATTACACATGTAGAGATAATCACTAGTTGTGAATTCATCACAAATTCTCTCATGCTGTGAATTGTATTGTGGACATTCAGTAAATGAGTTTAAGATCTCAATCAAATACATAAACATGTATACTCAAATAGTGAATATTCATTTATTAAAATAAATGATTACAATCATAAGGCGATTGCCTTAGGACATTTTTCTCATATCACTAACAAACTCCCACTTGGCATAATGCCAATCGCTACGGTATCCAATACCACAGGCTCTAACATGACCCTCAAACTTGCTTTGAGGCAATGCCTTAGTTAAAGGATCCGGTAAATTCCTTTCAGTGGGAATTTTCTCAATTTGTATATCATTCCTAATTATAATCTCTCTGATCAGATGATAGCAGCGAAGCACATGTTTGGATCGCCGATGAGACCTTGGTTCCTTCGCTTGTGCAAAAGCTCCATTGTTGTCGCAATAAATCGGTATTGCTTCATCAATGGTTGGAACCACACCAAGTTCTAAGACAAACTTCTTGATCCAGACTGGTTCCTTTGCTGCTTCCGAAGCTGCAATATATTCCGCTTCCGTGGTAGAATCCGCTACGGTATCTTACTTGGAACTCTTCCAACATATTGCGCCTCCATTCAAAATAAATACGTATCCGGACTGAGATTTGGAGTCATCCTTATCTGTCTGGAAACTGGCATCTGTATACCCACGTATTATCATATCACCTTCTCCATATATTAGGAATACATCCTTAGTTCTTCTCAAGTACTTGAGGATTGTCTTGACAGCCGCCCAATGATCCATTCCTGGATCAGACTGGTATCTGCTTGTGACGCTCAGAGCATACGATACATCGTGCCTAGTACCTAACATAGCATACATGATAGATCCTATCGCGGATGCATAAGGAATCTTATTCATTCAAATCCTCTCATCTTCTGTGCGCGGACACATAGACTTTGAAAGGTTGATCCCGTGCCTGATGGGAAGGTAACCTTTGTTGGATTCCAACATGCTAAACCTTTCTAGCACTCGGTCTATATATGTAGACTATGAAAGATCAAGCAACCGTTTTGATCATCTCTATAGATTCTAATCCCAAGGATATAGGTTGCTTCTCCCAGGTCTTACATGGAGAATGTTTTGGACAACTAAATTTTAACTGACTGTAAGACTGATATATCGTTTCCTATAAGTAATATGTCATCGACATATATCACCAGGAATACGACTGCACTCCCACTAACCTTCTTGTACACACAAGGTTCGTCAAGATTTTTTGAGAAATCAAACTCTTTGATTGTCTCATCATAATGGATGTTCCAACTCCTGGATGCTTGCTTTAGTCCATATATGGATCGTCGAAGCTTGCATACTTTGGTTTTATTGACCGATGTGAAACCTTCAGGTTGTATCATGTATACATCCTCAAGCAGGTTCCCATTAAGGAAAGCTGTTTTCACATCCATTTGTCATATCTCATAATCATAATGAGCTGCTATGGCCAGGAGCATCCGAATGGATTTAAGCATAGCTACTGGCGAATAGGTTTCGTCATAATCAATTCCTTATTTCTGACGATATCCTTTTGCCACTAATCTAGCCTTAAAGGTAACAACATTACCTTCCATGTCGGTTTTCTTCTTGAAAACCCACTTGCACCCTATGGGCTTAATCCCTTCAGGTGGGTTAACCAAGTCCCAAACTTGATTTTTGTACATGGAATCCATTTCCGACTTCATGGCTTCAAGCCATTTATCCCTTTCTGAATTTTTCAGAACATCTTCATAACTGATAGGTTCGTCATCGTTAATAAGTAACACGTTGTTCAATTCACTTATGAGAAATCCGTATCTCTCTGGAATATTGCGTGTCCTATCAGACCTACGAAGAAGTGGTGTTGTTTTAGGTTCAATTAATAGCTCATCATTATGAGTTATTGGTTATGGGTCTAGACTAGGTGTCTCTGTAATGTCTATTGGAGTTTCTTGAACTTCTTCAAGTTCAATGCTACTCCCACTGTTTTCTTGTAAAAGAAATTCTTTTTCTAGAAATACAGCATGCCTTGAATCAAACACCTTTTGTTCCAAGGGATGATAGAATTGGTAACCCTTCGTTTCCTTAGGGTATCCAATAAATAGAGATTTATCAGACATAGCAGGTAATTTGTCTGATACAGTCCGCTTTACATAAGCAGGACAACCCCATATCTTTAGGTGAGATAAATGAGGTTTCTTACTATTCCATGTCTCATATGGAGTAGTAGAGACTACCTTGGTCGGGACTCTGTTTAGCAAGTAAACAGCTGTCTTAAGAGCATAGCCCCAAAAGGATTTTGTAAGAGTTGCATAATTCATCATAGATCTAACCATGTCCATCAAGGATCGGTTATGCCTCTCAGATACACCATTATGCTGTGGTGTATATGGCGAAGTCCATTGAGACAATATCCCATTGTCCCTAAGATAATCTTGACACTTTTGACTTAAGTATTCACCACCCCGATCGGATCGAAGTATCATAATACTTTTGCCAAGCTGTTTAATTCTCTACTTCACTTCTGAACTCTTTGAATTTCTCAAAAGCTTCAGATTTGTGTTTCATTAAGAACACATAGCCGAATCGTGAGTGATCATCGATAAAGGTAATGAAGTAGCTATAGCCTCCTTGAGCAAGAGTTGACATTGGTCCACATACATCAGTATGTATTAGACCAAGCAATTCTCCCACTGGTTTACCTTTTTCGGAAAAGGGTAATTTGGCCATCTTGCCTTTTAAGCATGATTCGCATGTATCAAATGAACCAGGTTCAAATGATTCCAGAATTCCACATCGGTGTAATTTGGTCATGCGTTTCTTGCTTACATGGCCAAGACGACAATGCCACGTATAGGAGTCTATTTGATTATCTATTCGACCACGTTTGTTGCTAACTTCGATATTGAAAACGTCACCGGATAAATCTAACGTGTAGATACCATTGCATAAAGTTCCGGTTCCATAAAGAACACCATTTAAAGTTATGTAACAGCAATTGTTACTAAAAGTTAAATGGTAACCCTTTTCATTTAAGCATGAATTAGATAGAATGTTCTTTATTAACGAAGGAACAAAATAACAATTATCCAATTCTAAGACAGGTCCAGTAGGGAGCTTTAGCAAATATGTTCTGATGGCAATAGCAGCAATCTTTGCTCCATTTCCAACTCACAAATTCGCTTCTCCCTTGACGAGTCTTCTTCTATTCCTTAGCCCGTGTATGTCATTACATATATGTGAGCTACACCCAGTATCAAGTACCCAGGTGTACGAGGAAATAGAGTGACATTAATAACGAAGATGCCTGAAGAGGATGGGGCATCGGATGCCTTCTTCTTCAAGGACTCAAGATAAACCTTGCAGTTTCTTCGCCAGTGGCCCTCCTTGCCGCAGTGATGGCAAGTGTCTTTTGGTGTCTTTTCAATCCTTTTGTCCTTAGTTAACATATTGGTGTCCAAAATGGAACGCAAATTCAGAGAAGACATGATCAGGTGATTATCCTAGAAATACAAATTGAGGTTATGTGATGAGAATGATAAAGAATGCATCAATATACATTAATTAAATCCTATTTATTTTTCGAATTGAATAACCCTTTTTATCAATTCGGGAGATCGTAGGAACATCTCCAAATAGGTTGATATCCTACCATAGATAAGAACAACCATGGCTGGAGTCCATCAAGTTATTCTTAGCTATGATGGTAGGTAATTATACCGATTACATATTACACATATGTAACTATCACATTATGCTATCAACTAATTGAATGTTTGCATATATCATTGGGTTGTTAACTGATTAACAAGTATGCAACAATATACATAGCACCCAACTGCACCTCTCTTTACATCGACCTTGACTGTGGCATAACAAATCGATGCTCCAAGCTTAAGGCTGACCCATTAATCAAGAAATAGTTTTAATATGGTTGGAGCTCATTCAACCGTTTAGTCAGGCTTGGATGTGTCCAACAACCAAAACTAAGGATTGACCTTTGACTCCAACTATATTAATCATAAACTAATTCCATGGTTTGAACATGTTGAGGTTTAAGCCGGGAATGGATGTGTCCATCAACCCAAACGAGAAACAAAACTCCGGTTCTAACCATATTAATAGAAGGTGTTGGCCTTAATATTTTGTAAGGGGTTTTGGGTCTCATCTTTTTCTTTTAAGCACATTCATGACATATAATTATGTCATATACTAACGATTTCCTTAATAAAGTATGTATGTGACTTAATTTATCAAGTCTCATTAATTGAATTAGGAACCGGTTTTCCTAATTCTAATTTCATATTTTTTTCAAGGAATTGTTTTGGGAAACAATTTCCTAAATTATCATAATCAATTTTGGAAATAATATGTTTAAGACTTTGATTTCTCTAAATCAAATCTTATTAAATTAAGAGACAGATTCCCTTAATTCAACCACATATTATTTTCATGAAAATCTTATTTAAGGAAATATACTCTATAGGAAACAATTTTCCTAACTAATTTTGGAGACAATAATATGTAAGAGCATCACCTCATAAATCAAATAAGGAAATTATCGTTTGAGAATCACCTCAAAATTACCAAGATTTGATCACATATTTTATTTATGGAAAATTAATATCAATAACTTAATTTGGACGGCTCCCCGAGGCTCAATCCAAAATAAGAATTTATTGATAATATAATTTGGACGGCTCCCCGAGGCTTAATCCAAATTAAACATTTGACAGTTTAAATTCAATTTAGGAAATTTAATTATAACAACTAACTTTAAATTGGACGGCTCCCCGAGACTTAATCTAAAATAAAGAATTTTGTAAATAATTTAATTTCCAATTATGAATTTAAATGTCAATTAATATTCTCATAATTTGTCTAGACATCCTTGAGAGAAAGTGCCCAAAATTGTGAGCTTTCCATAAATGGAAAGTTTCCAAAAATAAAAGGTATTCAGAATAATTGTAAGTTTCTGGTACAAAGAAAACTTACGTATTTTCAAAATTAGAAAATTTCCAAAATAGGAAATTTCCAAAATTGGAATGTTCCCAAAAATGGAAAGTTTTCACAATGATCATAAAATTTCAGAAACAGAGGTATTTCAAAAGTTTGCGAAATTTCAAGAGGATTTCCAAACCTTGAAATTACTAAATCAGAAATTTACCATAATTGAAAAGTTTCCATAATTGGAAAATTTTCTAAAATTGAGATCATGACAATGTTTTCCGCAAAAACAATTATATGATTATGTCGAACACTAACCAGCTCTAAGACTGTTGGGACCGGGTGCATGTCGACAAGGATATGGGTTCGTAAAATTTTAAATTTTTTACGTGCAGCGGAAGAATTAGCATAAAATAATTTCCTAAATTATTTTAACCACGTATCTAGCATGCAACCTTATGGTGTGTGGACATAATCATAAATTAAAACTTTGCGGAAAAGTAAACTAATTTACTAAGTACCTCTCGTAACTCGAAGTAAGGGACGAGATCCAACCGTAGCGTCCCTTGGAAGCTCCGCCTCTATTCGCGTCCACGCCGAGTTCTCTTCGGGATGACTTCGCAAAGTCATGAGTTTTGTGCCGACGAGAACTACTAGATTCTCTAAAGGCACAACTTAGAAGATCAAGAGATAAGATAGGAAACTAACCACCAAAGACACGGAATCCCTATTCCGAGAAGAAAGGAGTTGGGATCCGCTTCTTCTTCTTCTTCTTCGACTTCTCCTTCTTCTTGATGGCTCACGGCAACTTGAAGTTGGAGGTGCGCCGGCCCTAGCTCTTAAGGAGGGCGCCGGCCCTAGGATGCCCTAAGGGGCACCGGCCCTAAGGGGAAGGAGGGAGGAGGGGAAGAGAATAGAAGAGAGAGAGGGAGAGGTTAGCTCTATACCAATTGACAACTCAATTGATTGGAATTAAGGGCTTGCGTTTGGTTCCTTTATATAGTATCATCTCCCTTGCCAAGTCTCCTCTTTAACGGAATTTTACATAAGAAATTTATCCTATAAATTCTCTTATTAATTATTCCGTTTAAGCCAAGTTTTATTATATATAACTAACTTTATAATAAAACAAATTATTCTCTTCTTTAATTATGGAATAAATTTTATAAGAAATTTATAAATTTTTCTTTTAATGGAAAAATCAATTCATAATTGATTTTATAAAATTAAAATAAACCACTCCACGGATTATTTTAATTTCCCAAAAAGAAATAAATTTCTATAAATTTATTTATATAAATTTCTTTATACAAATTTATTTATCCATAATTTATAAAACAAATCGTGCTAGATTTATTTTATTAATTAAACCAATTAAATTAGTTTTCTTCCCCTTTAATGGCCGACCACAACAAAGAGGTTTGGCACCCTCTTTGGCCGGCCAAAACAACCCGAACCGATCGCGAATTAAACTCATTTAATTTGCCCAATAAGTCTTCAAAAGACTTAGCCATTTTTAGCTTCCATTGCGCCTCTGACAAATTCAGATTCAACTTATTTCTCTTGATTGGAAAATCTAATTTTTAACTCGTTTTAAATCCCTCGGATTACTCGTAGTGCATGTGACTAAATAGGCTTTCGATTTATGTTGGCCGTCTATAATCAACAAATTATAGAACGATCATGAGTGGCACCTAGTAGTACATCATGACCCCCAATTAATCGAAAGATCAACGGTTTGACCTCAGAAGAAATTATTCTGAAACCCTTCAACAGCTCTAATGAATCGTGCCTCATTCCCTTCACCACCTTATACCCACTTGGTTCAGGACATGGTCTGTTTGTGTCAGTCCCCACTAGACAGACTACGTCACATCTAGCCCAAGTAGTGTCTTTCTCGTCCTTTAGATTTCTAATTACTCTCATGTATTTTAGAGATTCGCACTCTAAACATGATATACTCTGGCCAGAGGTTTTTTTGAGTAACAATCCGACGATAGGCCTGGGTATACATCTCCTCGCAAGGAGTGGTGAATCCTTTGTAGGCTGTTCAAACATCTTCTGGCACTTTGGCTTATACCCAATCATCCTGGGTCCACACCTCCTTGGAGATGTTTGCTTAAGATGTTAAAGTATAAGTCTCCATGACCAAGATGACTTGAACACCGCAAGTCAAAGGAACATCGCACTTTAGCTACAGTAAGAACTTCATTGACATATCTACATGTAGATTCCCATATGAAGTCTTACAGCTAGTCACTCCAATGAACTAGTTCCCTTAACTAGCATCCATGTTTATCTCCGGACATCCCAATGTCACCAGCCAGTGAGAATCAGCTGATTAGAGAATAACCCATGCTAGTCTCAACAGAATTGATAGTGTCCGTTTTTATCAATTCATAGACTAGGGATAATTTCAATACTTCACAATTGCACATTAGAGATAATCACTAGTTGTGATCCCATCACAAATTCTCTTATGCTGTGAGTTGTATTGCGGGCATTCAGTAGATGAGTTTAAGATCCTAATCAAATACACAAAACATGTATACTTAAATAGTGAATTATCATTTATTAATATAAATGTTTACATCATAAGGCGATTGCCTTAGGACACTTCTCTCATATCACTAACAAATACCACTGTTGGGACCGGGTGCATGTTGACATGGATGCGGGTTCATCATTTTAAAATTAATTACGTGCAGCGGAAGGTTTAGCATAAATAATTTCTCAAATTATTTAACCACACATCTAAGCATGCAACTTTATCTTGTGTAGACATGATCTTATATTTGTATGTCATTCCTACTTATAATCTCTCTGATCAGATGATAGTGTCGAAGCACGTGTTTGGATCGCTGATGAGACCTTGGTTCCTTCGCTTGTGCAATAGCTCCATTGTTGTCGCAGTAAACCGGCACTGCTTCATCAATGGTTGGAACCACGCCAAGTTCTGAGTCAAACTTCTTGATCCAAACTGCTTCCTTTGCTGCTTCCGAAGCTGCGATATATTCCGCTTCCGTGGTAGAATCCGCTACGGTGTCTTGTTTGGAACTTTTCCAACTTACTGCGCCTCCATTCAAAGTAAATACATATCCAGACTGCGATTTAGAGTCATCCTTATCTGTCTGGAAATTGGCATCTGTATACCCACGTATTACCATATCTCCTTCTCCATATATTAGGAACACATCCTTAGTTCTTCTTAAGTACTTAAGGATTGTCTTTACAGCCGTCCAATGATCTCAATTTGTATGTCATTCCTACTTATAATCTCTCTGATCAGATGATAGCGTCGAAGCACGTGTTTGGATCGCTGATGAGACCTTGGTTCCTTCGCTTGTGCAATAGCTCCATTGTTGTCGCAGTAAACCGGCACTGCTTCATCAATGGTTGGAACCACGCCAAGTTCTGAGACAAACTTCTTGATCCAAACTTCTGAGACATATCTCCTTCTCCATATATTAGGAACACATCCTTAGTTCTTCTTAAGTACTTAAGGATTGTCTTTACAGCCGTCCAATGATCTCAATTTGTATGTCATTCCTACTTATAATCTCTCTGATCAGATGATAGCATCGAAGCACGTGTTTGGATCGCTGATGAGACCTTAGTTCCTTCGCTTATGCAATAGCTCCATTGTTGTCGCAGTAAACCGGCACTGCTTCATCAATGGTTGGAACCACGCCAAGTTCTGAGACAAACTTCTTGATCCAAACTGCTTCCTTTGCTGCTTCCGAAGCTGCGATATATTCCGCTTCCGTGGTAGAATCCGCTACGGTGTCTTGTTTGGAACTTTTCCAACTTACTGCTCCTCCATTCAAAGTAAATACATATCTAGACTGCGATTTGGAGTCATCCTTATCTGTCTGGAAACTGGCATCTGTATACCCACGTATTATCATATCTCCTTCTCCATATATTAGGAACACATCCTTAGTTCTTCTTAAGTACTTAAGCATTGTCTTTACAGCCGTCCAATGATCCATTCCCGGATCCGACTGGTATCTGCTTGTGATGCTCAAAGCATATGATACATCGAGCCTTGTACATAACATAGCATACATGATAGATCCTATTGTGGATGCATAGGGAATCTTATTCATGCAAATCCTCTCATCTTCTGTGCGCGGACACATAGACTTTGAAAGGTTGATCCCATGCCTGATGGGAAAGTAACCTTTCTTGGATTCCGACATGCTAAACCTTTTAGCACTCGGTCTATATACGTAGACTGCGAAAGACTAGGCAACCGTTTTGATCTATCTCTAAAAATTCTAATCCCAAGGATATAGGTTGCTTCTCCCAGGTCTTTCATGGAGAAAGTTTTGGACAACCAAATTTCAACTGTCTGTAAAACTGATATATCGTTTCCTATAATTAATATGTTATCGACATATAATACTAGGAATACGACTGCACTCCCACTAACCTTCTTATACACACAAGGTTCGTCAGGATTTTGTGAGAAATCAAACTCTTTGATTGTCTCATCAAAATGGATGTTCCAGCTCCTGGATGCTTGCTTCAGTCCATATATGGATCACCGAAGCTTGCATATTTTGGTTTTGTCAACCGATGTGAAACCTTTAGGTTGTATCATGTATACATCCTCAAGCAAGTTTCCATTAAGGAAAGCTGTTTTCACATCCATTTGCCATATCTCATAATCATAATGAGCTGCTATGGCCAGGAGCATCCGAATGGATTTAAGCATAATTACCTTCCATGTCGGTTTTCTTCTTGAAAATCCTCTTGCACCCTATGGGCTTAATCCCTTCGGGTGGGTTAACCAAGTCTCATACTTGATTTTCGTACATGGAATCCATTTCCGACTTCATAGCCTCAAGCCATTTGTCCCTTTCTGAACTTTTCAGGACATCTTCATAACTGATAGGTTCATCATCGCTTATGAGTAACACGTCATTCGATTCACTTACGAGAAATCCATATCTCTCTGGAATATTGCGTGCCCTATCAGACCTACTGTAACGCCTCAAAATTCCCATTTTTAGTTCTTAGAGTCCTTAGAATTATTAAAAATGGTTTAGAAATATTCTAGATATTTTTAGGGATTTTTAGAATATTTTTATTGAATTTTCCGAGTCCGTTTAGTATTTTTGGAAAAAGAAAAAGGAAAAAATAAAAAAAAGAAAAAGAGATAAAAACGTTTAAGGGCAGCCGGTGGATTGAACCCGCGACCACCACGGAACAGCCCGCGTGCGCAACCAGCCGGGCTAGGGGTATCAAGCACAACAAGGGACGGAGAGAAGGGTATTTACGGTATAGTTAGGTTGATCCGACCCTTAAGTATAAATAGCTAATTAAAGAGAGAAGTTTTATTTCTCTCCTCTCCAAACCCTCACGCCGACCTCCTCTCCTCTCTTGGGGCGACGCCGACCAACACCAAGCTCTAGAGGGCCGGCCAAGACTCTTCTCCAAGAGATAATCCTATATTCGGGATCCCCGCGACGAGAGGAACGCGTAGGCGTGAAGAATTCTCCGAGATCTCAAGTTTCTCCCGAGCTCTAGACGTTAATCTTGGTTGTAAGTCCAAGATATCAATGTAAGTACTGCTCACCTGCAGTAAGAGGCGGTTTTTCCGCGAGAATTTCCTTTAAAAGTTTTTAAAAGAGATATTTCCTTTTTGTTTCAGTTTTTGCAAGTAATCTTAGTTCCTTATATGCTTGTATATGTTTGATAAGCACCCTATATGAGATTAGGGACCAAGAAAAGCTATGAGAAAAGAAAAGAGAAGATAAAGATAAGAAAAGAAAAGGCCAAGGCCTTAAGAAATCTCGAAAAGTCAAGACTTAGGGATTTTAGCACGCAAGGTGCTCCAGAAAATGCCAAGGCATTTACAGATAAGAAAGAAAAGAAAGAAAAGCTATTTTATTTTCTAAGACCAGTACCCGGCGTCCAAGGGCGTCGTTAAAGAAATCCAGGTGTCCAATTCCAAGGTCTTGGCCCTGGTAGACCAAGGTCTGCTCTATTAGGATTGGTGGCTCGCTACCCCAACCTTTTAGGGAACGCGCATGAGATGGTACTTACATCTTCAGTGGATCCAAGTGATTATTATTTTTAAGTATATGCTTTAGCAAAGTTTTCTAAAGTTTAAGAAAGTTTTCAAAAGTTAAAGAATAGCTAAAGTTTCAAGTTGAGCCAAGAAAAGTAAATTGAGATTTATTATTGCTTGAGTATGCATGTTTTTGAGTTATACATGTTCTTAGTTTTCTTTCAAGCATATTAGTATCTCATATGATTTTCATATTGTTCTAGAAGCATGTTTGCACATTTCGAGATTTTGTGAGCTAGATAGTACTTACTAAGCTTTTTACTTACTAGTTGCATTTCCTCTTATTGCAGATAAAGGTAAAGGCAAGCAATTCTGAAGGAAGACGACGAGGCGGTGCTGAGTAGAGTGTGTGTGGTGGCTGATTATGGAGAGATCTTTGAGACGAGACAATTTAGTTATTTGAATTGCAATGTTTAAGTTTATTCAAATTTCAAGTTCTTGCTTATGGAGATTATAGAGTATTTGAGTTTTGGATAGTTTTACATGCTCAATTTCTTAGAGTAAAGATTCCATGTCATTTCATTTAGCATACATATCCTTATGATTGCATTGGATGAGTAGAAGTGTAAGTAGTTAGAGATATTGATACTTTGTTAGAGAAAAAGGTGTTTGTGCCAAGATAGTATCAATTTCCCTTTGAATCAAGTTTTTATTGCTTAAAAATGTTTAGAAAAGTTGCAATCACATTTCATAATGCATTAGCAAGGTTGTAGAACATGTATTTGGCGTTATGAATGCATAGGAGTCAAGATTGGCACAAACTCTATTGTTAAAGTTTATATAAACTTGTTTAGTTTATTTTCTTCCATAAAAGTCCTAAATTCAAGTTTATGGATTCGTTTGATTGGCTAAATTGTTTAGGAAACTGACATAGAATATAGAAATGGTGTCGTAGTTTGATATGGCTCGAAACTGAATAAATGGTGGACTTAAGAAGCAAGAGCCGAAAACCTGTAATTCTGATTACAGGCGTACCAGTCGACTACTACGTCACCAGTCGACTGGTACGGGCAGTTTGAGTTGGGTGAGGCTTGTTTCAATAAGTATCATCTACGAGTTTTGAGAAGGAAAGTGTGATATGGTAGCATGCATGACTACTTAAGTTAGAATATAATTGTTAGAAGAATTTAAAAGAAAAAAAAAAGATTTCCGCATTTTACTTTTAGTCATGTATAAGAGTTGAGAAGTAGAGGAAAGTAACGATCCGTCTAAGGCAGTAAGAAGGCGGGTCGCTACAGTTGGTATCAGAGCAGTTCCCATTCTCCAGCATCACACACACATCAGCATCAACCTTGCCGTCTTCAAGTAAGAAAGCTTTAAGTTTCAGTTTTTCTATTGCTCCTTTATTTAATTGCAGTATAGAGAAATGCTTAAGTACTACTCACATGTGCATAGAACAAGGAAGCATGTTTAATCCCTTAGTATCACGGAATCATGTTTAATCCCTAGAATGGATATCAGATTTCTAAGTAAGAAGATAAGTTTATACCTAGAGATGTAATAGTGATTTCTTGTTCCCTTATGCATTATTAGATGGCAAGAAGAGGCCGAGCTCCTAATGCTAATAACAGAACTCCAGTTCAAGATAACAGTGAGCCTGGCACAGAACAGCCAAACCTGATGGCAGTCATTGCTCAAATGCAAGCCCAGATTACAGAACAACAGAAGACCATCGCCACACTGATGGCGAATCAGCACCCAGTGCCCCCTACACCACCCACAGCAGGAGTGGGAACTCCAGTAGTGGCTGAAGTTCCACCAGTCCCACAGGAGACCCCTGCTGTGAACCGAAGACAAGAAGCATACCTCGTCCAGTGGCAGAGGCTGAAACCCGAAAACTTCTCAGGCACGACTGAGCCCTGGGATGCCCAGGCTTGGTTCAAGACTTTAGAGAGCACGATGGAGCTTCTTGACTGGCCAGAGGTTGAGAAGATCAAATGTGCCTCCTTCTGCCTAACTGGAGATGCTCGTATGTGGTGGGAGCGAGTCAAGAGTAAGAAGATAGTCAACCAGATGAGCTGGGCAGATTTTGAACACGAGTTCTATGAGGAATTTTTCCACATGAAGGTTTCCAACAAGCACTTCGAGGACTTCATGGAGTTCAGACAGGGTAGCCTACCAGTGGGAGAAGCAGTCGCAAAGTTCAACAGACTAGCTCGCCTCTGCCCAGAGCTAGTCAGCACAGAGAAGGAGCGAGTCAGACTGATGCTCCGCATGCTGAACCCTGAAATAGCACTCAACATGAACAGCGGGATGCAACGACCCCAGACCAGCGAGGAGTTGGTCAGTAGTGCTCTAATCTCAGAGCACTACCTGAATAGCATCAAGGCACAACAAGCACAGCAGAAGCCAGTCCTGATTGAGAACAAGACAATAGGAGGCCAGAAGCCTCAGCCAACTAGCCAGAACTGGAAGAACAAGAACCACAAAAGGAAGCAGTGGCCTGGCAGCCAGAAAGGGAAACCAGAGAATAAGCAAGCTAGGTATCCACCATGTCCTAAGTGTGGGAGGAACCATCCAGGAACATGCCTTTTGGGTGTAACTGGATGCTATTCATGTGGACAAGAGGGACACAGATCCAAAGACTGCCCAAACAAGTTCAAGGTACTTCCTCAGCAGTCCGTTCAGTATGGAGGCCAGCCTCAGTTACATTACATGCCTACTATGCTGGGGGGACCTCAGATCAGTCAGGGAGGATTGGAAGCAGCACCAGTTCCAACCAATGCCAGAGTCTTTTCCCTCACGAAGGAAGAAGCTGCCAGCGCCTCCACGGTCGTAACAGGTCAAATAGTTATTTTTCAGCATTTAGCTACTACACTGTTTGACACTGGGGCGACCCATTCTTTCGTATCAGTACCTTTTGCTAGTAAGTTACAGGTGCCTACAGAGAGTTGGGAGTCCAGATTCCTGACAACTCTCCCTTCAGGGGAAATCATGGAGTCCACCCAGAGGACACCAGAGGCTCCGGGCTGTGCCAATCAAGATTTCAGA
>JAGFNQ010004369.1:28738-41211 GCA_024364735.1 Boesenbergia rotunda | reverse complement strand
CCCGAACTCCACTCAGCATAGATCTCACGCAAGAACTCCCTTCTTCGTGTCTTCTTGCTGATGGACTTGTCAAGCTTCTTGTTTCCTCCAAGTGCTCAAGTATCAGTATGTTGCTCCAAGAATCAGAGTGTTTGCAAAGTGATGGAGCAAAGCTTGTCGCAAGAAGTGATCCTATGTTACTGAGGCTTCATCGCTACCAGGCCCTTAAGCCTCTCCCTCTGATCGCCAGGTCACAGCCACCTCTGCAGCTCCCAGCTGCTCAACTGCAACTACTCACCTACCACTGAGCTCTCCTTGACTCCCTGAGCTTCCCTCAGACGAGCCCCAGTCAGCAGCTCCAGCAGCGCCAGCATCCGTTGCAACCTGAGACGGAAACCTGCCCAATTTGACGTAGCAAAAGCCTCAGTTTGACTCCCTTGAAGTAGACCTGAGTAACCTGCACACATAGCAGCTCATTAGCTCAGCAAATCAATGGAGTATCAACAATCAGAAGTTAGGAGCAGAGATCAGCATAGAATCAGCAGAGAAACAGACGTAATCAGAGCTCTGACAGCATTTTTGAATTAAAGCTGCCAGCTACTGATCGGTCACCGGACCGATCAGAGTGACTCCTGATCAGTCACCAGACCGATCAAGCTGGGTTCAGACCGATCAGGCTCCATCCTGATCGGTCCCCAACGCGTAATCAGAAATCACGACTTCTCCGGGACCGATCACCAGACCGATCCCAAGTCGTGGATCGATCACCAGACCGATCCACCCCTTTGCAGAGTGATTTCCTAGCTTCACAGTCCAACCCTCCTGATCGGTCCCCAGACCGATCAGGGTATGTCCTGATCGGACTGGTGACCGATCAGGCCACCCTCCGATCGATCAGGCTCCATCCTGATCGGTTATAAGGAGGAGTCCGTGACACTTGATCGTTCACCAGAACGATCTGAACAGTATCCCAGATCGGTCACCAGACCGATCAGGAGCCGATCAGCAGAGTTCCCAAACTCACTGTATGATCCTTGATCGGTCACCAAACCGATTAGGAGCCAATCAGTAGGCCTCCGAACTCACTGTGTGCTCCTTGATCGGTCACCAAACCGATCAGACATAGCTAGATCGGTCACCAGACCGATCCACGAGGGAACTCCGTGCCAACTTCCCTGATCGGTCATCAGACAGATCCAGGCAAGGCCAAAACCACTCCAAGTCATGAGAACAAGCCTCCAGCCCTACTCTGACTCATTCTTAGTCCCCCGAACCAAGACTCCATGCCCAGTCTCACTCACCGGGACTTCAACCTAGCCCTCCAAGCTAGGACCTAGCCCTCCAAGCCAGGATTTCATCCAACCTAGCCCTCTAAGCTAGGACCTGACCCTGCAAGCCAGGGTTTCATCCACCTAGCCCTCCAGGCTAGGACCTGACCCTCCATACCAGGATTTCATCCAACCTACCCCTCCACGCTAGGACCTGACCCTCCAAGCCAGGGTTTCATCCACCTAGCCCTCTAGGACTTATCACACCTAGCCCTCCAAGCTAGGACTTTTCATACCTAGCCCTCCAAGCTAGGTCTTTTTACACACCTAAAGCCCAGTCCCGACCAGGACTTAATCATAATCATCTCATCAACCTAAACTAAAATAGGTGTCAACACCAAAATAACAATCAGGGTCAGACTGCATCAACACTATGCACACGAGAACCAACTGTGCATAGTGCGATCTATCAGTAGACTGCTCCCGACTCTGCTGATAAGACTGGGAGGACCCTCCTGCGGTACGTCTAGATCTCTATAGCCGAAATGATGTCTCAGAAGTGTTCTGAGCTGCATGACTCTGACTGCCCCGCTTCTGCCCTGTGGTCTACGGTGGCTGAGACTGAGCTGAACTCTGAGCTAACTCCATTCCTTTCTTTTTCACTCCGTTCACCTCCTACTGGGCCATCTTAATTAGGAGGGCTTTCTCCAAAACTTCCCGGTACGATGCGGTACTGAATCCAGCAATGCGTAGTCTGATATACCCGAATAATCCCTGAGTAATGTGAAACATCCGCGATCTATCCTCGATGACTAGCTCGGGGCAGAATTCAGCCAAACGGTTGAATTCTACGCTGTATTCCATAACCGTGCGACTCCCTTGCTGTAGAGTCAGGAACTCCTGTCGCTGGGTCATCTGATAAGCCATCGAAATATATTGACTCTCGAACGCCTCTCGGAAGACGACCCAATTGAGATGCTGCTCTCCAATGATCGTGCGTTGCGAGGTCCACCAGGCCACCTCCTCGTCTCGCAAATGGTATGCAGCTAACTCCGCCTTCTCCCACTCGGAGCAGGCCATATAATAGAAGGTACCCTCTAGTGTCTCTAACCAGGAACGGGCAGCCCGAAGGTCAAATCCTCCGTGGAACAACGTAAATTGACCCTTCACCGACTCTGCCAGTGCTGGTATCTGTGCTCGGGCTCTGGGCCAATCTGTCAGAGTAGTAGGACCTACCAGTGGAACTGCAGAGGGTGTCACGACAGAAACAGTAGACAATGTTGGGACCGGGTGCATGTTGACATGGATGCTGGTTCATAATTTCAAAATTAATTACGTGCAGCGGAAGGTTTAGCATAAATAATTTCTCTAAATCATTTAACCACACATCTAAGCATGTAATTTTTATCTTGTGTAGACATGATCATATATTTAAAATTTTGCAGAAACATAAACTAATTTACGTATTACCTCGCATAACTCGAAGGAAGGGACGAGATCCAACCTTAAGCGTCCCTTGGAAGCTCCGCCTCTATTCACGTCCACGCCAAGTATCTTCGGGATGACTTCGCAAAGCCACGAGTTTCGTGTTCTCGAGAACTACTAGATTCTTCGAGAACGTGACGAGAAAAACCAAGAGAGAAGTCGGAAGACTAACCACAAAAGGATGGCCGGCTGGTGCTCCTTCTTGGGGCTGGTTGGCGCACGGCAAGAAGGGGAGAAGAGAAGGAGAGAAAGAGAGGGAGAGAGCCTATGCCTTCGTCTCTTCTATTATTACCCAAGCCTTGCCTTGGGTCCTTTATATAGTGGCCTCTCAACCATCAAGCCTCTCAAATATGGAATAACTTATTCCATCATGCCAAGTTTGATTGTATATCATGGTTAAAATCATATTTTAATTCATGATAAAAATCAATCAAGTCTCTCCTCTCTTATGGAATAAATTTCCTTATCATTGTAAATAAATCCATGATTGATTTTATAAAATAAACCAATCCATGGTTCATTTTAATTTCCATGAAAAATAAATCAAACCTTGGTTTATTATATAAAAATTTATATCATCCATAATTTTATAAAACAAACCACACTTGGTTTATTTTATAAATTGAACCAAAAACTTGGTTCTCTCCCTTTATTGTGGTCGGCCAAGCAAAGAGGATGGAGGCCCTCTTTGACCGGCCCATCCAAGCCAAGCCCCAATGAATTAAACTTATTTAATTCATCTATTAAGTCTTCAAAAGACTTAGCCATTTTATGCTTCTGATGCGTCTCTGAAAAATTCAGATTCGACTTATCGTTTGGCTCAACCAAACTTAATTTCTCTTGATTGGAAAATCTAATTTTCAACTCATTTTAAATCCCTCGGATTACTCGTAGTACGTGTGACTAAATAGGCTTTCGATTTATGTTGGCCATCTATAATTAATCAATTAATTATAGAACGATCATGAGTGACACCTAGTAGTACATCATGATCCCTAATTAATCGAAAGTTCAACGGTTGACCTCAGAAATAATTCTGAAACCCTTCAGCAACTATAATGAATCGTGCCCCATTCCCTTCACCATCTTATACCTACTTGGTTCAGGACATGGTCTATGTGTGTCAGTCCCCACTAGGCTGACTACGTCACACCTAGCCCAAGTAACGTTTTCTAGTCCTACGGATTCTAATTACTCTCATGTATTTAAGAGATTCATACTCTGAACATGTCATGCTCTGGCCAGAGGCTTCGAGTAACAATCCGAAGATAGGCCTCGGGTATACATCTCCTCGCAAGGAGTGGTGAATCCTTTGTAGGCTGTTCAAACATCTTCGGGCACTTCAGCTTATACCCAATCATCTTGGGTCCACACCTCCTTGGAGACGCTTGCTTAAGATGTCAAAGTATAAGTCTCCATGACCAAGATGACTTGAATATCGCAAGTCAAAGGAACATCGCACTTAAGCTGCAGTAAGAACTTCACTGACATATCTATATGTAGACTACCATATGAAGTTTTACAGCCAGTCACTCCAATGAACTAGTTCCCTTAACTAGCATTCATGTTTATCTCCGGACATCTCAATGCCACCAGCCAGTGAAAATCAGCTGATTAGAGAATAACCCATGCTAGTCTCAACAGAATTGATAGTGTTCGTATTTATCAATTCATCGACTAGGGACAATTTCAATACTTCACAATTCCACATGTAGAGATAATCACTAGTTGTGAATTCATCACAAATTCTCTCATGTTGTGAATTGTATTGCGGACATTCAGTAAATGAGTTTAAGATCTCAATCAAATACACAAACTTGTATGCTCAAATAGTGAATATTCATTTATTAAAATAAATGATTATAATCATAAGGCGATTGCCTTAGGACACTTCTCTCATATCTTTGCTCCATTTCCAACTCGCAAATTCGCTTCTCCCTTGACGAGTCTTCTTCTATTCCTTAGCCCCTGTATGTCATTACATATATGTGAGCTACACCCAGTATCAAGTACCCAGGTGTCCGAGGAATTAGAGTGGCATTCAATAACGAAGATACCTGAAGAGGATGGGGCATCGGATGCCTTCTTCTTCAGGGACTCAAGATAAACCTTGCAGTTTCTTCGCCAGTGGCCCTCCTTGCCGCAGTGATGGCAAGTGCCTTTTGGTGTCTTTTCAATTTTTTTGGCCTTTTTTCTTCCTTCCCTTATTTTGTTCTTTGGGCTTCCTCTTAGAGCTTTTCTTTGAGGAACCAACTAACAGTACCGTCTTCTGATCCTGCTTTACAGAAGGCTGTACAGTCTTCAGCAGGTTAAGCAACTCAGGAATGGTAGTCTCCAGTTTGTTCATCCGATAGTTCATCATAAACTGTGAGTAACTCTTGGGTAAACAATGCAGAATTAAGTCAATACTTAGTTCATGATCCATTGCAAATCCGAGTGTGCCTAGTTGCTCAATGTACCCCAACATCTTCAACACAAACTGTGAAATAGAAGTGCCTTCCTGCATCTTAGAGGTGAAGAGGAGTCTGGAGACCTCAAACCTTTCGGATCTCGCATGCTCGTCAAACAGCTCATGAAGATGGAAGATGATGGTATGAGCATCCATATGCTCATGCTGCTTTTGTAGCTCAAGTACCATAGCGGCCAGCATGATGCAACTCGCAAGTTCAGAATCGGTCACATGTTTCTGATAGACCACTAACTGGTCTGGAGTTGCATCTTCAGGAGGATGGTTGGGAAGTTATTCTTCAGGAGGATGGTTGGGAAGTGTCTTCCTGCATCTTAGAGGTGAAGAGGAGTCTGGAGACCTCAAACCTTTCGGATCTCGCCTACTCGTCAAACAGCTCATGAAGATGGAAGACGATGGTATGAGCATCCATATGCTCATGTTGCTTTTGTAGCTCAGGTACCATAGCAGCCAGCATGATGCAACTCGCAAGTTCAGAATCGGCCACATATTTCTGATAGACCACTAACTGGTCTGGAGTTGCATCTTCAGGAGGATGGTTGGGAAGTTATTCTTCAAGGACATAAGCAAGCTTTTCTGCCTTGAGGACTATCCTCAGATTTCGAAGCCAGTCCATGAAGTTTGGCCCAATCAGCTTATTGGTGTCCAAAATGGAATGCAAATTCAGAGAAGACCTGATCAGGTGATTATCCTAGAAATACAAATTGAGGTTTTGTGATGAGAATGATAAAGAATGCATCAATATACATTAATTAAATCCTATTTATTTTTCGAATTGAATAACCCTTTTTACCAATTCGGGAGATCGTAGGAACATCTCCAAATAGGTTGATATCCAACCATAGATAAGAACAACCATGGCTAGAGCCCATCAATTTATTCTTAGCTATGAAGGTAGGTAATTATACCGATTACATATTATACATATGTAACTATCACATTATACTATCAACTAATTGAATGTTTGCATAAATCATTGGGTTGTTAACTCATTAACAAGTATGCAACAATATACATAGCACCCAACTGCACCTTTCTTTACATTGACCTTGGCTGTGGCACAACAAATCGATGCTCCGAGCTTAAGGCTGACCCATTAATCAAGATATAGTTTTAATATGGTTGGAGCTCATTCAATCGTTTAGTCAGGCTTGGATGTGTCCAACAACCAAAACTAAGGATTGACCTCTGACTCCAACTATATTAATCATAAACTAATTCCATGGTTTGAACATGTTGAGGTTCAAGTCGGGCATGGATGTGTCCATCAACCCAAACGAGAAACAAAACTCCGGTTCTAACCATATTAATGGAAGGTGTTGGCCTTAATATTTTATAAGGGGTTTTGGGTTCATCCTTTTTCTTTTATGCACATTCATGACATATAATTATGTCATGTTCTAACGATTTCCTTAATAAAGTATGTATGTGACTTAATTTATCAAGTCTCATTAATTGAATTAGGAACCGAATTTCCTAATTCTAATTTCATACTTTATTCAAGGAATTGTTTTGGGAAACAACTTCCTGAATTATCATAATCAATTTCGGAAATAATATGTTTAAGACTTTGATTTCTCTAAATCAAATCTTATTAAATTAAGAGACAGATTCTCTTAATTCAACCACATATTATTTTCATGAAAATCTTATTTAAGAAATATACTCTATAGGAAACAATTTTCCTAATTAATTTTGGAGACAATAATATGTAAGAGCATCACCTCATAAATCAAATAAGAAAATTATCGTTTGAGAATCACCTCAAAAATTTCTAAGATTTGATCACATATTTTTTTATGGAAAATTAATATCAATAACTTAATTTGAACATCTCCCCGAGGCTCAATCCAAAATAAGAATTTGACAATTTAAATTCAATTTAAGAAATTTAATTATAACAACTACTTTAAATTGGACGGCTCCCCGAGGCTCAATCCAAAATAAAAAATTTTGTAAATAATTTAATTTTCAATTATAAATTTAAATGCCAATTAATATTTCCATAATTTGACTAGACTTTCTTGAAAGAAAGTGTCCAAAATTGCAAGCTTTCCATAAATGGAATGTTTCCAAAAATAAAAGGTTTTCAGAATAATTGTAAATTATGGTACAAAGAAAACATACATTTTTCCAAAATTTGAAAATTCCAAAATTGGAAAGTTTTCACAATTATCATAAAATTTCAGAAACAGAGATATTTCAAAAGTTTGCGAAATTTCATAAGGATTTCCAAACTTTGAAATTCCTAAATCAAAAATTTAACATAATTGGAAAGTTTACATAATTGGAAAATTTTCCAAAATTGAGATCATGATAAAGCTTTCCACAAAACAATTATATGATTATGTCGAATACAAACCTCGGCTCTGATACCACTGTTGGGACCGGGTGCATGTTGACATGGATGCGGGTTCGTAATTTCAAAATTAATTACGTGCAGCGGAAGGTTTAGCATCAATAATTTCTCTAAATCATTTAACCACACATCTAAGCATGCAATTTTTATCATGTGTAGACATGATTATATATTTAAAATTTTGCAGAAACATAAACTAATTTACATAGTACCTCGCGTAACTCAAAGGAAGGGACGAGATCCAACCTTAAGCGTCCCTTGGAAGCTCCGCCTCTATTCGCGTCCACGCCGAGTATCTTCGGGATGAGTTCGCAAAGCCACGAGTTTCATGTTCTCGAGAACTACTAGATTCTCTGAGAACGCGACGAGAAAAATCAAGAGAGAAGTCGGAAGACTAACCACAAAAGGATGGCTGGCTGGTGCTCCTTCTTGGGGCTGGTTGGCGCACGACAAGAAGGGGAGAAGAGAAGGAGAGAAAGAGAGGGAGAGAGCCTATGCCTTCGTCTCTTCTATTATTACCCAAGTCTTTCCTTGGGTCCTTTATATAGTGGCCTCTCAACCATCAAGCCTCTCAAATATGGAATAACTTATTCCATCATGCCAAGTTAGATTTTATATCATGGTTAAAATCATATTTTAATTCATGATAAAAATCAATCAAGTCTCTCCTCTCTTATGGAATAAATTTTCTTATCATGGTAAATAAATCCATGATTGATTTTATAAAATAAACCAATCCATGGTTCATTTTAATTTCCATGAAAAATAAACCAAACCTTGGTTTATTATATAAAAATTTATATCATCCATAATTTTATAAAACAAACCACACTTGGTTTATTTTATAAATTGAACCAAAAACTTGGTTCTCTCCCTTTGTTGTGGCCGGCCAAGCAAAGAGGATGGAGGTCGTCTTTGGCCGGCCCATCCAAGCCAAGCCCCAATGAATTAAACTTATTTAATTCATCTATTAAGTCTTCAAAAGACTTAGCCATTTTATACTTCCGATGCGCCTCTGAAAAATTCAGATTCGACTTATCGTTTGGCTCAACCAAACTTAATTTCTCTTGATTGGAAAATCCAATTTTCAACTCGTTTTAAATCTCTCGGGTTACTCAAAGTGCGTGTGACTAAATAAGCTTTCAATTTATGTTGGCCGTCTATAATTAATCAATTAATTATAGAACGATCATGAGTGGCACCTAGTAGTACATCATGATCTCCAATTAATCGAATGATCAACAGTTGACCTTGTTAGTATTGTGAGAGAAGTGTCCAAAGGCAATCGCCTTATGATTGTAATCATTTATTTTAAAAAATGAATATTCACTATTTGAGTATACACGCTTGTGTATTTGATTGAGATCTTGAACTCATTTACTGAATGTCCGCAATACAATTCACAACATGAGAGAATTTGTGATGAATTCACAACTAGTGATTATCTCTACATGTGCAATTGTGAAGTATTGAAATTGTCCCTAGTCGATGAATTGATAAATACGGACACTATCAATTCTGTTGAGACTAGCATGGGTTATTCTCTAATCAGCTGATTCTCACTGGCTGGTGACATTGGGATGTCCAGAGATAAACATGAATTCTAGTTAAGGGAACTAGTTCATTGGAATGACTGGCTGTAAAACTTCATATGGTAATCTACATATAGATATGTCAATGAAGTTCTTACTGCAGCTTAAGTGTGATGTTCCTTTGACTTGCGGTGTTCATGTTATCTTGGTCATGGAGACTTATACTTTGACATCTTAAGCAAGCATCTCTAAGGAGGTGCAGACCTAGGATGGTTGGGTATAAGCCGAAGTGCACGAAGATGTTTGAACAGCCTACAATGGATTCACCACTCCTTCCCATGAGGCATGGGATCAATCTTTCGAAGTCTATGTGTCCGCGCACAGAAGACGAGAGGATTTGCATGAGTAAGATTCCTTATGCATCTGCGATAGGATCTATCATGTATGCTATGTTATGTACTAGGCCCGATGTATCGTATGCTCTGAGCGTCACAAACAGATACCAGTCTGATCCAGGAATGGATCATTGGGCGGCTGTCAAGACAATCCTTAAGTACCTAAGAAGAACTAAGGATGTGTTCCTAATATATGGAGAAGGTGATATGGTAATACGTGGGTATACAGATGCCGGTTTCCAGACAGATAAGGATGACTCCAAATCTCAGTCCGGATACGTATTTATTTTGAATGGAGGCGCAATAAGTTGGAAGAGTTCCAAACAAGACACCGTAGCGGATTCTACCACGGAAGCGGAATATATTGCAGCTTCGGAAGCAGCAAAGGATGCAGTCTGGATCAAGAAGTTTATCTTAGAACTTGGTGTGGTTCCAACCATTGATGAAGCAGTGCCGGTTTACTGCGACAACAATAGAGCTATTGCACATGCGAAGGAACCAAGGTCTCATCAGCGATCCAAACATGTGCATCGCCGCTATCATCTGATCAGAGAGATTATAAGTAGGAATGATATACAAATTGAGAAATTTCCCACTGAAGGGAATTTAGCGAATCCTTTAACTAAGGCCTTGCCTCAAAGCAAGTTTGAGGGTCATGTTAGAGCCTGTGGTATTGGATACCGTAGCGATTGGCATTAGGCCAAGTGGGAGTTTGTTAGTATTGTGAGAGAAGTGTCCTAAGGCAATCGCCTTATGATTGTAATCATTTATTTTAATAAATGAATATTCACTATTTGAGTGTACACGCTTGTGAATTTGATTGAGATCTTAAACTCATTTACTGAATGTCCGCAATATAATTCATAGCATGAGAGAATTTGTCATGAATTCACAACTAGTGATTATCCCTACATGTGCAATTGTGAAGTATTGAAATTGTCCCTAGTCGATGAATTGATAAATACGGACAATATCAATTCTGTTGAGACTAGCATGGGTTATTCTCTAATCAGCTGATTCTCACTGGCTGGTGGCATTGGGATGTCCGGAGATAAACATGAATGCTAGTTAAGGGAACTAGTTCATTGGAGTGACTGGCTGTAAAACTTCATATGGTAATCTACATATAGATATGTCAATGAAGTTCTTACTGCATCTTAAGTGCGATGTTCCTTTGACTTGCAGTGTTCAAGTCATCTTGGTCATGGAGACTTATACTTTGACATCTTAAGCAAGCATCTCAAAGGAGGTCTGGACCTAGGATGGTTGGGTATAAGCCGAAGTGCCCGAAGATGTTTGAACAGCCTACAAAGGATTCACCACTCCTTGCGAGGAGATGTATACCCAAGGCCTATCGTCGGATTGTTACTCGAAGCCTCTGGCTAGAGCATCACATGTTCAGAGTATGAATCTCTCAGAAACATGAGAGTAACTAGAATCCGTAGGACGAGAAAAACATTGCTTGGGCTAGGTGTGACGTAGTCACCCTAGTGGGGACTGACACACATAGACCGTGTCCTGAACCAAGTGGGTATAAGATGGTGAAGGGAATGAGGCACGATTCATTAAAGCTGCTGAAGGGTTTCAGAATAATTTCTGAGGTCAACCGTTGATCTTTCGATTAATTGGGGATCATGATGTACTACTAAGTGCCATTCATGATCGTTCTATAATTGGTTAATTATAGCCAGCCAACATAAATCGAAAGCCTATTTAGTCACACGCACTACGAGTAATCCGAGGGATTTAAAACGAGTTGAAAAATGGATTTTTCGATCAAGAGAGATAAGTCGAATTTGAATTTTTCAGAGACGCATCGGAAGCATAAAATGGCTAAGTCTTTTGAAGACTTATTCGACGAATTAAATGTGTTTAATTCGTATGGTATAGGCTTGGGTTTGGCCGGCCAAAGAGGGTCCCCACCCTCTTTGTTTGGCCGGCCACATTTAAAGGGGAGAACCAAATTGTTTGGTTCAAATTATTAAATAAACCTGGCGTGGTTTGTTTTATAAAATTATGGATAATATATAAATTTTATAAACCGATGTTTGGTTTATTATTTTCATGGAATTTAAAATAAACTTTGAATAGTTTTATTTTATTTTATAAAATCAATTATGAATTGATTTTTCCATGATAAGAAAAATTTATATAATAAATTTCTTGTGAAAATTTATTCCATAATAAAAAGGGAGACATGGTTGTTTTTATTATAAATTAAATTATGATAAAAACTTGGCATGATGAAATAATTCATAGAAAAATTTATATGATAAATTTCTTATGAAAATTTATTCCATAAAAAGGAGACTTGGCGATTGAGAGGCTACTATATAAAGGAACCAAGGCAAGGCTTGGAAATTAATCTAAGAGATCTAGAAATAAGCCCTCTCTCTCTCTCCTTCTCTCCCTCTCCCTCCTCTAGTGCCGCTGGCCCTAAAAGGAGGGCCCCTTTGTTGCCGTGAGCTTCATCCACCAAGCAGCTGCCGAAGAAGAAGAAGAAGCGGGCGCAACTCCTTCCTTCCTCCCGGAATCTTGATTCCGTTCTTCGTTTGGTGGTTAGTCTTCCCATCTCTCTCTTGGTATTCTTGTCGTGCCTTTGGAGAATCTAGTAGTTCTTGTCGGCACGAAACTCGTGGCTTTGCGAAGTCATCCCGAAGAAAACTCGGCGTGGACGCGAATAGAGGCGGAGCTTCCAAGGGACGCTTACGGTTGGATCTCGTCCCTTCCTTCGAGTTACGCGAGGTATAAGTAAATTAGTTTACTTTCTGCAAAATTTTAAATGTATGATCATGTCTACACAATATAAGGTTGCATGCTTAGATGTGTGGTTAAATAATTTGTGAAATTATTTATGCTAAACCTTCTGCTGCACGTAATTAATTTTAAAATTACGAACCCGCATCCATGTCAACATGCACCTGGTCCCAACAGTGGTATCAGAGCCGGTTAGTGTTCGACATAATCATATAATTGTTTTGCGGAAAA
>JAGFNQ010004369.1:0-23734 GCA_024364735.1 Boesenbergia rotunda | reverse complement strand
TCAGTCTGGATACGTATTTATTTTGAATGGAGGCGCAATAAGTTGGAAGAGTTTCAAACAATACACCGTAGCGGATTCTACCACGGAAGCGGAATATATTGCAGCATCGGAAGCAGCAAAGGAAGCAGTCTGGATCAAGAAGTTTGTCTCAGAACTTGGTATGGTTCCAACCATTGATGAAGCAGTGCCGGTTTACTGCGACAACAATGGAGCTATTGCACAAGCGAAGGAACCAAGGTCTCATCAGCGATCCAAACATGTGCTTCGCCGCTATCATCTGATCAGAGAGATTATAAGTAGGAATGATATACAATTTGAGAAAATTCCCACTGAAAGGAATTTAGCGAATCCTTTAACTAAGGCCTTGCCTCAAAGCAAGTTTGAGGGACATGTTAGAACCTGTGATATTGGATACCGTAGCGATTGGCATTAGGCCAAGTGGGAGTTTGTTAGTATTGTGAGAGAAGTGTCCTAAGGCAATCGCCTTATGATTGTAATCATTTATTTTAATAAATGAATATTCACTATTTGAGTATACACGCTTGTGTATTTGATTGAGATCTTGAACTCATTTACTGAATGTCCGCAATACAATTCACAGCATGAGAGAATTTGTGGTGAATTCACAACTAGTGATTATCTCTACATGTGCAATTGTGAAGTATTAAAATTGTCCCTAGTCGATGAATTGATAAATACGGACACTATCAATTCTGCTAAGACTAGCATGGGTTATTCTCTAATCAGCTGATTCTCACTGGCTGGTGGCATTGGGATGTCTGGAGATAAACATGAATGCTAGTTAAGGGAACTAGTTCATTGGAGTAACTGGCTGTAAAACGTCATATGGTAATCTACATATAGTTATGTCAACGAAGTTCTTACTGCAGCTTAAGTGCGATGTTCCTTTGACTTGCGGTGTTCAAGTCATCTTGGTCATGGAGACTTATACTTTGATATCTTAAGCAAGCATCTCTAAGGAGGTGTGGACCTAGGATGGTTGGGTATAAGCCGAAGTGCACGAAGATGTTTGAACAGCCTACAAAGGATTCACCACTCCTTGCGAGGAGATGTATACCCAAGGACTATCGTCGGATTGTTACTCGAAGCCTCTGGCCAGAGCATCACATGTTCAGAGTATGAATCTCTCAGAAACATGAGAGTAACTAGAATCCGTAGGACGAGAAAAACATTGCTTGGGGTAGGTGTGACGTAGTCAGCCTAGTGGGGACTAACACACATAGACCGTGCCCTAAACCAAGTGGGTATAAGATGGTGAAGGGAATGAGGCATGATTCATTAAAGCTGCTGAAGGGTTTCAGAATAATTTCTGAGGTCAACCGTTGATCTTTCGATTAATTGAAGATCATGATGTACTACTAGGTGCCACTCATGATCGTTCTATAATTGGTTAATTATAGACGGCCAACATAAATCGAAAGCCTATTTAGTCACACGCACTATGAGTAATCCGAGGGATTTAAAACGAGTTAAAAATTGGATTTTCCGATCAAGAGAGATAAGTCGAATTTGAATTTTTTCAGAGACGCATCGGAAGCATAAAATGGCTAAGTCTTTTGAAGACTTATTGGACGAATTAAATGAGTTTAATTCGTATGGTATAGGCTTGGGTTTGGCCGGCCAAAGAGGATCCCCACCCTCTTTGTTTGGTCGGCCACATTAAAAGGGGAGAACCAAATTGTTTGGTTCAAATTATAAAATAAACCGAGCGTGGTTTGTTTTATAAAATTATGGATAATATATAAATTTTATAAACCGAAGTTTGGTTTATTATTTTCATGGAAATTAAAATAAACTTTGAATAGTTTATTTTATTTTATTTTATAAAACAATTATGAATTATTTTTTCCATGATAAGAAAAATTTATATAATAAATTTCTTATGAAAATTTATTCCATAATAAAAAGGGAGACATGGTTGTTTTTATTATAAATTAAATTATGATAAAAACTTGGCATGATGGAATAATTCATAGAAAAATTTATATGATAAATTTCTTATGAAAATTTATTCCATAAAAAGGAGACTTGGCGATTGAGAGGCTACTATATAAAGGAACCAATGCAAGGCTTGGAAATTAATCTAAGAGATCTAGAAATTAGCACTCTCTCTATCTCCTTCTCTCCCTCTCCCTCCTCTAGTGCCGCCGGCCCTAAAAGGAGGACCCCTTTGTTGTCGTGAGCTTCATCCACCAAGCAGCTATCGAAGAAGAAGAAGAAGCGGGCGCAACTCCTTCCTTCCTCCTGGAATCTTGATTCCGTTCTTCGTTTGGTGGTTAGTCTTCCCATCTCTCTCTTGGTATTCTTGTCGTGCCTTTGGAGAATCTAGTAGTTCTTGTCGGCACGAAACTCGTGGCTTTGCGAAGTCATCCCGAAGAAAACTCATCGTGGATGCGAATAGAGGCGGAGCTTCCAAGGGACGCTTACGGTTGGATCTCGTCCCTTCCTTCGAGTTACGCTAGGTACTAAGTAAATTAGTTTACTTTCTGTAAAATTTTTAATGTATGATCGTGTCTACATAATATAAGGTTGCATGCTTAGATGTGTGGTTAAATAATTTATGAAATTATTTATGCTAAACCTTCTGCTGCACGTAATTAATTTTAAAATTACGAACCCGCATCCATGTCAACATGCACCTGGTCCCAACAGACCTCAGAAACAATTTTGAAACCCTTTAGCAGCTATAATGAATCGTGCCCCATTCCCTTCACCATCTTATACCCACTTGGTTCTGGACATGGTCTATGTGTGTCAGTCCCCACTAGGCTGACTACGTCACACCTAGCCCAAGTAACGTTTTCTCGTCCTACGGATTCTAATTACTCTCATGTATTTAAGAGATTCATACTCTGAACATGTCATGCTCTGGCCAGAGGCTTCGAGTAACAATCCAACGATAAGCCTCGAGTATACATCTCCTCACAAGGAGTGGTGAATCCTTTGTAGGCTGTTCAAACATCTTCGGGCACTTCAGCTTATACCCAATCATCCTGGGTCCACACCTCCTTGGAGACGCTTGCTTAAGATGTCAAAGTATAAGTCTCCATGACCAAGATGACTTGAACACCACAAGTCAAAGGAACATCGCACTTAAGCTGCAGTAAGAACTTCACTAACATATCTATATGTAGACTACCATATGAAGTTTTACAGCAGTCACTCCAATGAACTAGTTCCCTTAACTAGCATTCATATTTATCTCCGGACATCTCAATGTCACCAGCCAGTGAGAATCAGCTGATTAGAGAATAACCCATGCTAGTCTCAACAGAATTGATAGTGTCCGTATTTATCAATTCATCGACTAGGGACAATTTCAATACTTCACAATTGCACATGTAGAGATAATCACTAGTTGTGAATTCATCACAAATTCTCTCATGCTATGAGTTGTATTGCGGACATTCAGTAAATGAGTTTAAGATCTCAATCAAATACACAAACATGTATACTCAAATAGTGAATATTCATTTATTAAAATAAATGATTATAATCATAAGGCGATTGCCTTATGACACTTCTCTCATATCACTAACAGACAACACCGTGGAAAATCCCAGAACATGTGCCACTAGTGGGGCCGGATAAACTGCCGAAGCAGGAACAACTAAGGGTTCCGCAGAAACTCCCGTGAAAGGTACTGACGAAGGCACTGAAGGGTAGACAACCGTAGTCACCGCCGGGGATGTAGGTACTGCAGGGTACGCTGTGGGTAGTGCCGACGGTGGTACAACTGGAAACGGAACTGCAGGCACCGCTATAGGTGTAGCAATAGGTACCGATGATGGTTCTGCTGGGTATGCAGTGGCAGGCACCAGTGCTGATACTGTGGGAACCAATGGTGTGGTAGTCGCGGGTGGTACGGTCGGAACCGCTGACAGCAGTGGAGATGGGGGCCTCGGAACAACCGGAGGAGTCTGTCCATGGCAGACCGACCCCGTCTCCGTCGGTCTCTCGAGTGACCTGGTCACCGAAAACCCAGTAGTAGACTTACGTGGCCACCCCACGACCATGTCTCGGTGTGGGGGCATGTCCACGCTGCGTCATACCTATTACAATATTAACCATTGGTTACTAAAGGTATAAGTCACCAACCATATACATTTGTCGATCAGAGATGTCTCGTCGCCGCCAGGTCCCAGAGTTCAAATCACGCCGTGAAATGACTCCGAAAATTCGAAATGTACTCTGGTAGACCTCGTCAAACCCGAGCTCCGACACCTATCCGGTAGGTATCAGATTTAACTCCGACAAATTCGTAAATCAAGTAGGCATCACAAACCTAAATCCACAAGTCCCCAAGGTATTCGGCAACCTGGGCTCTGATACCAAAATAAATTGTCTCGCCCTGAGACCATTGGAGCCGCTGATCCAATAAAAAACGGACAGCATCTCCCCTGTTCGGTGGGCAATTTACACATACATACAACACACGAAGATTATAATTAGGCCTCATGCCTCAAAACAGATATTTAATTTATGGAAAATGAAAATATTGCAATACCAAAAATCCGTAACACTCACCTGAGCTGCCCCCAGGGCAGACGCGTAGCAAAACAACCAACACATAGTCCAACAGAGGACCCAAAAATACAATACCGCAAGAATAAATCCAATACAAGCCCACAGTAACAAAACGAATACAAAACATAGACAATGCTATCAAAAGAAAACAAAACCAGTGGAAGCACCCATCCAAATGGAGTCGTGGGGACCCGGGACCGGCAACTGGGCTCCTCCGGCGACCTATCAACCTGAAAATAAAAATATTGTGACGGGTAGTGAGTCCAAGTGGACTCCGCGGGTATATAGAAAGATATGCATGGCTGAACAAAATAGCTGAGTAAGCTATAAAAAAACAACAGGATACAGTCTCAACAGGAATATTAGAATTTGCATAACTAAAAATACCACTGATTGTACATACCAGAAATCAGTTTATCCTGACCATAAAAGACTCGTACCAACACGAGCAAGTGCAAGGTCATCAAACCACACATAAGCATATCCTGTACATGCATGTCAAACAAGTGCAGCAAATAAATGCAGCAATCACAATCAAAATGCACAATGCATCATATGCACATGATGCAATGTCATGGTCACCCATGACGCCAATTAAGCCAACGAGGCAGGCGATACTGTGTCGGCCGAGTGGGTAGAGCTGTGACACTGTATGCACCCTGCTATCATTGCTCATAAGTGGCCGAGTGGACAGGATGCTGGCGGGGGACCACCCCCTACCCCATGTATACATGAGGGAGCGTCACTCTCATCTCTCTGATCTATGGGAAGAGAAGGGATCTCTGCCTGCTACCACGCTCCAAAACCACTACCCATGAGCGGTCGAGCAGAGCAGAACAGAGCAAATGCACACACCCAACGGTATCCACTAACCCATGAGTGGTCGTGTGTGCATATCATGTACCGGAAGACGATAGGCTTAACCACAAGGGAGTCGCTAATCGCTGGCATGCAACAGTGCAGGTATGATGCATGACTCAAACACATGCAACCCCTACCAGGTCATCATACATAACTTAACATAACATGCATAGGTCGATCACAGGTATAATAACCTAACCATCACGCATCTAGGTGCACATGCAAGTAATAATAGCAATCAAATCAATGTAGATATCAAATGACATCCCACAATAACCCAATCAGTTCATATCTAGACACACATGCAAGTATGACTAGACACAATCAATGCAACCATACAGTGGTCTGCTATTCTACATCTACATACTCATGTCATAACCATGATATACAGAATCAGATAACAAATAAATGAGACTGTATAGAAGGAAAATTTAGATCATATCCAACGTCAACCATAATGATCAAGTAGGATAACAAAACGATAGCAGATAAAGGTCAATATCAGCCTACTACATCAACAACAAATAGTCATGCATAATGATAACGTGGATCTAAAGAAGACAAGCAAGAAGTACCCGCCTCAAAGTGTAGAAGTCCGTATTAAAGCAGAAAGAACCACCCGCCAATAATCCAAAAGCGATCAGTGTCCTGTATTAACGGACACAATTTTATCTATCATAACAATTATCAAATAGCTAAACAAATCCCTAAACTATATCAGGGCTAACCTAATTACCATAATCATTTTAATTATTCCAAATTAGATGATTAGCACAAGTTTTCGTGATTGAGTTCAACTTAGGTTTAGTCCAAACCTAAACCAAGATCCAACCCAACCTAACATTAGAACCAAGACAACATCACAATACCATAGCCATCCCTGACCCAACACATGGCTAAGGGAAAGACGATCTCAAGATCACCAAGAGTATAAACTCACAGACTATGCTAATTCTCCATTAATTTAAAACTAATCAACGATTGAGCAGCCCTGTAAATGAAGCCCTATGATCCAAAGTTGATCAAAGGATTAAGAGAAATTCCTAGGAATCAAACTCTCGAACAAAGATTTCTTCAACAAAGAATAACAAAGGATTAAAAACTCAAGATGACTCACTTAAAGCATAAAAACACCACCCAACCTCTACACATACAAGGTGTCAACAGAAAAGGATAAATTGAACTTCCATGATTAAGCTTCAATCCTACCCGATTCTACTTAGAGGATTGCTACCACCCATCCGGAGACTAAGCTACAAGAAGCTGTCAAGAACAGAGACCTAGCCATCAACTGATCTAAACACACAGATCAAACCAGCAATCCCTATTTCAAGCAAATGCTAAAGAGAAAATCAAAACAACTATCCTTACCTAACTGTCGCCGATCAAGAATCCAACCTCAGCCAAGAGAGGATTAAGGGAGAGAAGAAGAATTGGCAAGCTTTAGATCTAGGATTGAGCTAACCATCCCCTTCTACCGTAGGAGTTCTATTCATCCTCAAGTCAACACTCAGATTCCCATCCTATCAAACAAGTCGGATGCAATTTGAACACCAGGGATAGCATCGGGATCGCTACAAACCCACACCACAAGAGTCGCTCAAGATCTAAGAGGGAATGCTTACCTACCAAAAATAGACCATCCAATAGACAAATGGTCAGCCAACTACTAGGGAAAGCTTGCGCTCTAGAGAAATCTCTCTTCAGCTTGCCAATTCGGAGGTCACAGGTCGGTGAGCCGGGTTGCGAAAACCAAGAGACCGGTGGAGACAGACCTCTATGATGATCTGCGAGGAAGGAGAGGAAGAAGATGAAGCTGCGGCTAGGGTTCGCCGGAGATGTAGACGACGACGAAGGCGATGGTGGCGTTGGCTTCGATCGGCCAGAAGAGGTGTGCGGGCGAACACTGAGCCCTAACAGCCACTTATTCGGGTCTTTTTGCATTTAAGCCCAACCTTCATAGTTAATTCAAATAGCACCCCTAAATTTGAAAATTTTAGCAAACATCCCCTTTAAGGTTTAGTTTTAAATCATTTAAATCCCCTAACCTTCGTTTAAGAGCTCAGAAATCCTAGGACCCTTTTCCGAAAATTTTCCCCGAGCGATGATAATGTTTCGGATTTAACATCCGATGTGTTGGTAAGTGAGGTATATAACTTACCCACCTCTGCTCTTGTTAAAATAATCGCTAATACAAATGATGATTTAGCTAAGAGTAGAAAGAAGGTTATGAACTTGAAAAATGAAGTTGCATGCTCAAATTAGAATCAATGAAACTTAAGGACAATGTGCATGTTTCCTCTTCCATTTCACATGATTCATGTTTAGAAAAGGGAAATAAGGAGCTAAGGGAATAGGTAGAAGACCTCACCAAGGCTCTTGGAAAATTTCAAATTGGCTCTAGAAACCTTGACATGATCATCAATAGTCAAAGAGCCGTGTATAACAAGGCCGGGATAGGTTATAGACCCAAAACCAAGGAAGTGACATTTATTTCACTTATGGGTAGGAAGGGTGCCCCTTTGAAGCAAGGTGTTAGGGGAAATGTATAGAAGGCATGGGTACCAAAGAAATACTTAAATGATGTTTGTGGATATAGCATTTGGGTACTAAAAGTTTGTGTTTTTCGTGTTATTTAGGTGAAGGTGAAGGAAGCCTTCAAAATGTGGATAGTGGATAGCGGGTGTTCAAGGCATATGACCGAGGATGTAAGCAAATTCTCCACCATTAGCTATCTAAGAGAAGGAACAGTATCTTTCGAAATAGTGGGAAACTCAAAATAATAGGTAGGGGCACCATTTAGATATCTCCTACAATCACATTTCTTAAAGTACTTTTAATTAAGGATATGGAGTTTAATTTGCTTAGTGTGAGTCAACTTTGTGATGCCAGATATAGGGTTGTGTTCAATGCAAGAAAGTGCTTGATTAGACAAAATGGCTCCGAAAATATCATGTTAGAAGGGTATAGAGAAGCAAACCTTTATTATCTCAATCTTTCTTATGCTTTTAACATGTCTTCTAAGTGTTTCATATCTAAAGAAGAAGAAGGATGCTTGTTGCATCGGCGGCTCGGTCACATAAATATAAAGAATATAGCAAGGGTGGCCAAGAAGGAGTTGGTAAAGGGGCTTGTAACGCCCGCCCTTATATCTACTCTCGGGGCGGGGTTACGTAACAATCAATCATCTAATTATATATATATATATATATATATATATTTGTCTAGCATAAAATTAAAAATAAACAAAAGTGCAAGGACTAAGTACTGAGCATGCTTGTTTAAAACTACCAGGTGATATTTAGAAGTACTAAGCATATTAGTCAGTGCATGCCAATCAGATATCATACTTTAATAATTAGAACATGGTAGGTTCACAAGTAGCTCAACTCAACATATAAGAGTAATCCAAGTGTAATCACTAATATTTATTATTAAAGAAAACATCAACATGGCATAGTAATGTAGATATAAGAATCTTTCTTTCCCGAGCCACCACCCCACACATCTTCAGCCCTCCTGCCTCTTCCTTTAGTTTAAGTGTCCCTTACCCTTATCTGCAGCATAAGACAACACATAAACTAGTAAGCATAAATGCTTAGCAAGGATCCTGTCCTACCCGCAAAATCCATACGAAAGAATACAGCATGTACACATAATGAATCATAAGCATGAGTTTATCATAGCATACTGAACATCAAAGTTTCTAATCAAGCAGTATGAAGTATCTTAAGCATACCCTTCACATGTAATAAATATTTTTGAAAACAATTCCATAAAGGTATTACTTAAAAATATTTCAACATCATATTGGGCCCAGTTGTGTACCACATAATGCGCGTTCCCTAATGAATTGGGGTAGCGAGCCACCAATCCCATTAGAGCAGGACCCTTCCGTCCTACCGGAGTCATGACCTTAAGTTAACATGCACCCCGGATTTGTTTAACGACCCCCTTCCGAGTCGGGTACACAACTTACAAAGTAAAATACTTATCATGTCTTTACATATATGCTAAGGAGTACTCCAATTTCACTTCTCAAGGGACACACCACTCTTCAAGGGTGCTCATGATCCCATAGGGACACACCACACAACATAAGGGTATTCTTGATCCCATACTTAGTGGAGTATCCTTTCAAGCATTTTAACATACACATCACATGCAATCTCATAAGGGTAGTTTAACCTTCACAAACCCTAATCTATTCATGTTGGCCAAATGGTGTAGGGTAGGGGGATTAGGGTTTTTGAAATCAAACCTTCACACAACCATTTATACAAACACCTTGTCTACACTACTAAGCATGGATACATCATGGAGAATTTCAACCCTCACTAACCCTAACCTCTTGTTCATGGCCGAATGGTATAGGGTAGGGGGATTAAGGTTTTTGAAATCAAACCTTCATACAACCATTTATACAAACACCTTGTCTACACTACTAAGCATGGATACATCATGGAGAATTTCAACCCTCACTAACCCTAACCTCTTGTTCATGGCCGAATGGTATAGGGTGCTCAACCCCTAGTTTTTGGCTTCACAACATGCAGGGAAAACAACCTATCTATATACCCTAAGTCCCAAGGGGTCTCCTCATGCATCAAGGAGTAGCCAAGGTCTCCCCTTTGGGGGTGGCCGAAACTCACACAAGGGGTAACTCCCATTTTCGAAACAAGAAAAGAAAAGGAATCATGAAATCAACAATTACACTGCAGGCGAGGGGGATACTTACATCCTTTCGCTTGAAAATCACCTTCTCTAAATCCTTAGGGTGCCCTTAGTTGAAGGAAGAGTGAGAGTTCCCTTTGCTAGAACTCCTCTAAACACTTGGCCCTAGTAGAGGGCAAAAAATCCTTGGATGGGGTCTTCTTCCTTCCAATTCCCTAGGGTTAGAACCCTAGGGTGTATTTTTGAAAATTGAAAAGGGGAAAGAGGCTAGAGTTTTCGGTGGGGAGAGTGAGGAAGAAGAAGAGAGGAAGTTATTCCTCCCTCTCCCTCTCTTATTTATACTATTCTCATGAAGGGACATGTCTCTTCACTTCCCTAGCTTTAACGAACATGTTTCTTATTCTCTCAACATGAAACATTGCTTGGTGCATTGGTTAAGACATGGTTAATGTAACTAGGAGGTTCAAGGTTCGATCCTTGCTTCCTCCTTTCTACACTTTCTTTTTATCACATTTTGCACTAATCCACATCAAAGCCCATTAAGCCAAGCCCATCATGAAATTTCATAATAATAATGTTTCATGAATTCAAAACATTATATATATGGGAAAATTTTGGGTGTTACAATCCCTCGTACCTTATAAAAAGTTCGTCCCGAACTTAAAACAGTTCCGGATACTTTAATCGTATTGCCTCCTCTCGTTCCCAAGTGGCTTCTTCGAATTGCTCGTTCCGCCACAGAACCTTTACTAAGGCAACTTACTTGTTCCTTAGCTTTTTGACTTCCCGATCTAGGATCTGAATAGGTCGGTGTTCGCAACTTAGGTTCTCTTGATTTGGTACTGGTTGGGGCTCTATAATTTGGTCCTCATCAGAGGTACATTTCCTGAGCATTGATACATGGAAGACATTGTGGATAGCCGACATTTCTGGCGGTAGCTCCAGTTCGTAGGCCACTTTGCCCACCCGTCTCAGGATCTGGTACGGTCCCACATATCGCGGACTCAGCTTCCCTCTTTTCCCGAATCTCATCACCCCTTTCATAGGGGCCACTTTAAGGAATACTGAATCCCCAACATCAAACTCTAGTGGTCTGCGTCGCTTATCAGCGTAGCTTTTCTACCGACTCTGAGCAGTCTCTATCCTCTGGCGGATATTCTTGATAGCCTGAGTGGTTTCATCTATAATATCAGTCTGAAGCCCCATCTCCTTTTCACCACTCTCAAGCTAGCATATAGGAGATCGGCATTTCCTTCCGTATAGCGCTTCGTACGGTGCCATCCCAATAGTAGCCTGATAACTGTTGTTATAAGCAAACTCTGCCAGGCTCAGGTATCGACACCAGCTTCTCTTGAAGTCCAAGGCACAAGCTCGTAACATATCCTCTAATATTTGATTCACTCTTTCAGTTTGCCCGTCAGTTTGGGGGTGAAAGGCCGTACTGAATTTCAGCTTCGTGCCAAGAGCCTTCTGCATGTGTTCCCAAAAATTTGAAGTAAATCGACCATCCCGATCAGAGATAATGGTCTTGGGAACCCCATGTAGTCGGACAATTTCCTTGACATACAGTTGAGCCAACTGCTCTACTGAGTAGGTTATCCTGATAGCCAGAAAATGGGCAGACTTGGTTAGCCTGTCCACAATAACCCATATACCATCATATCCATTCGTTGTTCTAGGTAGCCCTGAGATGAAATCCATAGAGATGTCTTCCCATTTCCACTCGGGAATTGGCAGAGGTTGCAAAACTCCTCCAGGCCTCTGGTGTTCTGCTTTGACCCTCTGGCAGGTCAAACACATACTGTTATAGTGGGCTTCATCTCGCTTCATACCGGACCACCAAAACTTGCTCTTCAGATCTTGATACATCTTGGTAGACCCAGGATGCATCGCATAAGGCGTTCCGTGAGCTTCCTCAAGGATTCTTGTCTGTAAATCGGAGTCGTCGGGAACACACAATCGATCCCGAAGATATAAGACTCCGCTGTCTGAAATTCGAAATCCATTGTCCTTGCCTTCGAGAACCACTTGCCTGATCCTCTGAAGGCTCGGATCCTGATTCTGCTTTTCCATAATATCGTCGAATAATGTCAGCGCAATCATCAGGGTGGATAACTGTCCTGATATGATTTCAATCCCGTAATTCGTAATTTCTTCCCTTAAGGGTTGTGACAAAGCTGATAAAGACATCAAAGCAGCACATGATTTTCTACTGAGTGCATCGGCTACCTTGTTGGCTTTCCCCGGATGGTACAGGATCACACAGTCATAGTCCTTGACCAATTCGAGTCATCTGCGTTGTCTCATATTCAGATCTTTCTGGGTGAAGAAATATCGCAGACTCTGGTGATCTGTATAAACTTTACACTGAGTTCTATATAGATAGTGCCTCCATATTCTCAGTGCAAAGACCACCGCTGCTAGTTCTAAGTCATGGGTAGGATAATTCCTTTTATGTTCCTTGAGTTTCCTAGAGGCATAGGCAATCACCTTCCCATTCTGCATAAGTACAGCTCCGAGTCCCAGTTTGGATGCGTCGCTGTACATATCGTAACCCGTATCGCTTTCTGGAAGAGTCAATATCGGAGCGCTAGTCAGCCTCCTTTTTCAGTTCAGTAAAGCTCTTCTCACATTCATCGGTCCATACATATTTCTTGTCTTTCTTCTGAAGGCTAGAATCACTGTTTTGTTTGTCTAATGTATCCTCGAACAGTGGTGGTGATAGTGTCATAAATGGCTTCTTGGTATAATTATACACATACATCGTAATTATGTACCTATCGTGATTATGGGTAACCCAACTCATATTATGATTCCGAAATATTCGTCCCTATTTGTCGCATGATTAATATAGGGTAAATGAGATCTTATTTATTATATCAACAAAAATTTATTTTATTCCGTCTTATAAGTCTACATACAAAGCTAGTCTAACTCAGTGAGCAAGATGGGCTCCCGTTATGCCCAAAATAAAGAACATCATAGCAATGACTACCACCCCCTCGCTCATCTCCCCTTGGCCCGCCTCAGGATCTTCTACCGTTTCCATCGGGTCTTCTTCTTCAATCTCGAGAATCTCCTCGACCGCTTTAAGGTCTTCCTCGAACATCTCGAGCATCTCGGGATCCTCCTAGAAGGGCTCGGGGTCCTCCTTGTACGGCTCGGGGTCCTCCTCGTACATCTCGGGGTCCTCCTCGAACGGCTCGGGGTCCTCCTCGTATGGCTCGAGGTCCTCCTCGTACATCTCAGGGTCCTCCTCGAATGGCTCAGGGTCCTCCTCGTACGGCTCGAGATCCTCCTCCGAGTCCCCCAGATCTTCCGGGAACTCATGGTGGAGAAGCTGCTTACACAGTTCCGTATATGAGATACAACATCCGTGCTATCCCCAGATCTGATGCGCAACCTCTCTCGCCCGATTGGGCAATGAATGAAGCAAAGCCCCGATCCTATGATCGTCCACGACTGGAAACCCTTCCTTCTCCAGTTTCCATAATAGCCGATCCAAAAACCCCATGTTGCCTTGAATTCCCCGAGTCGGACAGTACTCAACTGCCTCTATCCGCTCCATCAGCTCGCGGCACCTCTCAGTGTAGTTCTCGTGCAACATCTGAAATTGAAAAAAAATGACATAGTTAGTACTAACCTGACCAAGCCAGTACAAAACCATTTCCTTTTCAATTCGCAAATATATACAGAGGAAAAACACATACACAGTCGGTTTAACCTACTCTAGTGATTAAAATATGTAACCACCTTCCTATCCCAAATTCTAAGTTATTAATTAATATATATATATATCAGAGAAATATTGTTCATGTTCACATATCTTACAATTACTTGTCATTATCTATCATAAGACACCATTCATACTTGCATACTCTAAAAACATGACATATCATAAGAGTGCTTACTATCATACAGGTGATAAATAAACTAACATAAGAATTAACACTACTTCCACATGTTATGCAAGCATAAATCATTTCTATATATTCATTACTGTACATGAAACAAAGTAAAGCGAGGTTAGGATCTCTTACTTGGAAGCGGCAGGATGAAGCATGATGTGTGTGTAGTGGAGGGAAAACCTCGCTCTGATACCAACTTGTAACGCCCGCCCTTATATCTACTCTCGGGGCGGGGTTACGTAACAATCAATCATCTAATTATATATATATATATATATATATATATATATATATATATATTTTTCCTAGCATAAAATTAAAAACAAACAAAAGTGTAAGGACTAAGTACTGAGCATGCTTGTTTAAAACTACCAGGTGATATTTATAAGTACTAAGCATATTAGTCAGTGCATGCCAATCAGATATCATGCTTTAATAATTAGAACATGGTAGGTTCACAAGTAGCTCAACTCAACATATAAGAGTAATCCAAGTGTAATCACTAATATTTATTATTAAAGAAAACATCAACATGGCATAGTAATGTAGATATAAGAATCTTTCTTTCCCGAGCCACCACCCCACACATCTTCAGCCCTCCTGCCTCTTCCTTTAGTTTAAGTGTCCCTTACCCTTATCTGCAGCATAAGACAACATATAAACTAGTAAGCATCAATGCTTAGTAAGGATCCTGTCCTACTCGCAAAATCCATACGAAAGAATACAGCATGTACACATAATGAATCATAAGCATGAGTTTATCATAGCATACTGAACATCAAAGTTTCTAATGTATAAAGTATCTTAAGCATACCCTTCACATGTAATAAATGTTTTCGAAAACAATTCCATAAAGGTATTACTTAAAAATATTTCAACATCATATAGGGCCCAGTTGTGTACCACATAATGCGCGTTCCCTAATGAATTGGGGTAGCGAGCCACCAATCCCATTAGAGCAGGACCCTTCCGTCCTACCGGAGCCATGACCTTAAGTTAACATGCACCCCGGATTTGTTTAACGACCCCCTTCCGAGTCGGGTACACAACATACAAAGTAAAATACTTATCATGTCTTTACATATATGCTAAGGAGTACTACAATTTCACTTCTCAAGGGACACACCTCTCTTCAAGAGTGCTCATGATCCCATAGGGACACACCATACAACATAAGGGTGTTCTTGATCCCATACTTAGTGGAGTATCCTTTCAAGCATTTTAACATACACATCACATGCAATCTCATAAGGGTAGTTTAACCTTCACAAACCCTAATTTATTCATGTTGGCCGAATGGTGTAGGGTTGGGGGATTAGGGTTTTTGAAATCAAACCTTCACACAACCATTTATACAAACACCTTGTCTACACTACTAAGCATGGATACATCATGGAGAATTTCAACCCTCACTAACCCTAACCTCTTGTTCATGGCCGAATGGTATAGGGTAGGGGGATTAGGGTTTTTGAAATCAAACCTTCACACAACCATTTATACAAACACCTTGTCTACACTACTAAGCATGGATACATCATGGAGAATTTCAACCCTCACTAACCCTAACCTCTTGTTTATGGCTGAATGGTATAGGGTGCTCAACCCCTAGTTTTTGGCTTCACAACATGAAGGGAAAACAACCTATCTATATACCCTAAGTCCCAAGGGGTCTCCTCATGCATCAAGGAGTAGCCAAGGTCTCCCCTTTGGGGGTGGCCGAAACTCACACAAGGGGTAACTCCCATTTTCGAAACAAGAAAAGAAAAGGAATCATGAAATCAACAATTACACTGCAGGCGAGGGGGATACTTACATCCTTTCGCTTGAAAATCATCTTCTCTAAATCCTTAGGGTGCCCTTGGTTGATGGAAGAGTGAGAGTTCCCTTTGCTAGAACTCCTCTAAACACTTGGCCCTAGTAGAGGGCAAAAAATCCTTGGATGGGGTCTTCTTCCTTCCAATTCCCTAGGGTTAGAACCCTAGGGTGTATTTTTGAAAATTGAAAAGGGGAAAGAGGCTAGAGTTTTCGGTGGGGAGAGTGAGGAAGAAGAAGAGAGGAAGTTATTCCTCCCTCTCCCTCTCTTATTTATACTATTCTCATGAAGGGACATATCTCTTCACTTCCCTAGCTTTAACGAACATGTTTCTTATTCTCTCAACATGAAACATTGCTTGGTGCATTGGTTAAGACATGGTTAATGTAACTAGGAGGTTCAAGGTTCGATCCTTGCTTCCTCCTTTCTACACTTTCTTTTTATCACATTTTGCATTAATCCACATCAAAGCTCATTAAGCCAAGCCCATCATGAAATTTCATAATAATAATGTTTCATGAATTCAAAACATTATATATATGGGAAAATTTGGGGTGTTACAGGGCTCCCCAATGATCAAGTATGAAAAGAGTAAGTTGTGTGATGCATGCCAAGAGGGTAAGCAATCAAAATCATCACACAAAGGTAAAACCTTAACTACCACTTCTTTACCTTTAAAATTATTGCATTTGGATTTGTTTGATTGTCATAGTACACCTTCAATAATAGGGAGTAAGTATTGCTTGGTAATTATAGATGACTACTCTAGATATACTTGGGTGTATTTCATGAAACATAAGGATGATACTTTAGAGATATTTGTAGGATTTAGTAAACGGGTTGAAAATGAGAAACACCTCAAGATCAACCAAAATAAGAGTGACCATGGTGGGAAGTTTGAAAATTCAAACTTCTCACACTTTTGTTTAGAAAATGGGTACAAACATGAATTTTTATGTCTGAGAACCCCTCAACAAAATGGTGTGGTTGAAAGAAGGAATAGAGCTTTACAAGAAGCCGCTAGGACCATGATGAATGCCAATTCTCTACCTAGCTATTTTTGGGTGGAACCGATAAATACCGCTTGCTACATCCAAAATCGAGTCTTAATTCATAGGTTTTTAGGAAAAACCCCATTTGAGTTGTGGAATGGGAGAATTCCACAAATTCACTATTTTAGGGTTTTTGGGTGTAAGGTCTACATTTTGAACACTAAGGATGATTTGAGGAAATTTTGAATCTAAGGCGGATGAGGGGATCATGGTTGGATACTCATCCACTAGTAGGTGATATAGAGTGTATAACAAAAGAACCAAGTTGATTGAGGAGTCATCCAATGTAGATTTTGATGAGTCTAATAACACTTATCCTAGGAAATCCTCTATTGATAAGGACATAGAAGAAAGCCAACCCCTTGCCCAAGAAGTTCAAGACTTACATTTGGGGGGCATTGATCAAGGGGGAGGGGATGTGCATTAGAGGGTGACCATCATGTAGTAAGTGAGCCCGTAATCTCTAGGACCCTAAGGCAGCACCAAGATCATCCCATTGATCAAATAGTTGGAGATGTTACTCAAGGGGTGAGGACTAGGTCTTACTTTAGGCAACATAGTAGTCAAATTGCCTTGATTTCCCAACTTGAGCCAAAATCTATTAATGAAGCTTTAGGTGATGTGGATTGGGTTATAGCCATGCAAGAAGAATTGAATCAATTTGAGAGGAGTGAAGTATGGGAGTTAGTTCCTAGACCCAATAATTGTACCATTGTCACCACAAGATGAGTCTTTAGGAACAAGTTAGATGATCAAGGAAAAATTACTAGAAACAAGGCTAGGTTGGTAGCAAGGGGATTTAATCAAGTTGAGGGTCTTGACTATGATGAGACATATGCCCCCGTGGCTAGATTAGAGTCTATTAGAATTTAATTAGCATATGCCGCTCACATGGGTTTCGCACTCCATCAAATGGATGTGAAGTCGGCATTCCTTAATGGGGTCATTAAGGAAGAAGTATATGTAGAGCAATCACCCGAATTTGAAAACCCAAACTACCCTAGTCATGTCTACAAACTAAGAAAAGCCTTGTATGGATTGAAACAAGCTCCCCAGGCTTGGTATCAATGGCTTTCATCATTTTTAGTATCCAAGGGTTTTAGGAGACGTACAATTGATCCAACTTTATTTCTAAAATCTAAGGATAAGGACATCTTTGTGGCCCAAGTTTATGTTGATGACATTATTTTTGGGTCAACAAATAGTAAATTTATCCATGAGTTTATTAAATGTATGGAAAATGAGATTGAGATGATTTTTGTGGGAGAATTGACTTTCTTTTTGGGATTACAAGTTAAACAAACAAATGAAGGGAATCATGTTTATCAAACAAAATATGCTAGGGAAATCATAAACAAATTTGAATTAGAAAATGCTATGGTAGTATCTACCCCTATAGGAACAAATGTCAAAATGGATAGTGATCTTGATGGAAAAGTAGTAAACCCAAAACAATATAGGAGCATTGGTAGCTTATTGTACTTGACCGCTAGTACACCGGATATATTATTTATGGTAGGTATGTGTGGAAGGTATCAATCATCTGCCGAAGAGTCTCACCTAGTGGTAGTAAAGAGGATCTTAAGGTATATTAAGGGTACTCTTAATGTTGGTCTTTGGTATCCTAGGACTCCAAACATTGAACTATTTGGATACACCGACTCGGATTATGAGGGTTGTAAATTAGATAGGAAGAGTACTAGTGGAGGTTGTCAATTTATTGGGTCATATTTAGTTAGTTGGAGTAGTAGGAAGCAACCATGTGTTGCCTTATCAACAACTGAGGCTGAATATGTAGCAATGGGTGGTTATGTGTCTCAACTACTTTGGATCATGCATACCTTAGAGGATTATGAGCTTCATTACTCCAAGGTTAGGGTTTTATGTGACAATGTAAGTACTATTAATTTGACTAAAAATTTGGTTCATCATTCTAGGACAAAACACATTGAAGTGAAGCATCACTTCATTAGGGATCATGTGGCAAGGAGTGACATAGAATTACATTATGTTGAATCAAAGTCTAACCTTGCCGAGGTATTTACCAAACCTATTCCCGAAGTGGAATTCACATCTTTATAAAGGGGACTTGGTATGTGTTTTGTAGAAGTATTGGATGGGCCTTGGAGTAATACAATAGGAAGGTGGTGCACGATCCTTTAGGATTATACAAATGATTCACTTATGCTTATGGCATATTGATGGGTTATTAGATGTATCAAAAGTATTAAAAATAGACCAACTATGGGGAAAGGAAATATTTAATTAATGAACATCTTGCCCATAGTTAGACATTTTAAACAATTTAAAAATATTTCTGTGTTTATTTGATACGCCAAGAGTTTGAAAAATGTATGATTTCAAAACTAGGTTGGAACTTTGGTACAATGTTAGAGTTTTTCAAGGAATTTGAACTTTTATCAAAAAGTCAAACATGATTGAATTTTTCGTGAAGTAATATTTTTCCCTGTTAGAATATATCATATGAAACATGTTTGCAAATTTTCATAATTTTTGAAATTTTCTGAAATTTTTGGTGAGTTTCTGAAATTCGACACAAAACTTGAAATTTCAGACTAAAGTGTATCAGTCGACTGCCCCAGGAGCAGTCGATTGACATTTCTGATTTCAGGAAATTGGGGGTTTTTTCAGAAATGAAAACTTCTCCCATTTGATGCCATTGGTTAATATTGCTTCGGGCAATCCTTTTGATAGTGTCAAAGGGGGAGAATTGGGAGGTTTAAGTTAGGTTTGGAACTTAACTTGTGGTTGAACTTTGGTTATGATGAAAATTGAAAATGGGAGAGGGCATAGGTTAAGGAGGAGGTTACCTCTTGGTTTTTACTATGTCTTGTATTTTCAGTTATTGTTGTTTTTCCCTAACTTAAACATATTGCTACACATCAAAAAGGGGGAGATTGTTGGGGCAATCGGCCCAAGTATGATCGGGAAGATCATGGTTTTGATGTGTGTGTGGTTAAGGATAGGGTGCTATATTGTTTTGATATGTGTGAATAAGTCTTGCAAGACTTGGTGAGTCACACGTGGAGGACACATCTGAGGGAAGAAAACTCCAAGGGCAAGCCGGGAAGTGGACTTCAAAGGGCACACGTGAAGGGTGGCATGGAGGCAAGCCGAGGGCTTGCATGCGCATCCGAGGGACGATAGCCGATGGAAGAGGACTTCAAGGGGCAAGCCAAGGGAGTATACTTGAAGGCATGCGTGAATGAGGGTCGTTGGAGTGGGGAGGAGTGCTTGTGTAAGCTGGGCAATCAACTGGGAGGAAATTAGTCGACTGCCAGAACTTCCCTAAATGGGCAGTCGACTGGTATCGGGCTGGATGGTTTTTTGAGTCATCCTTTACTCTATTTAAAGAGTGACTTTTGGGCAAGAAAAAGGCACGGTTCTTGAGGGTACCAGGGTGATGTTTGTGCTAAAAGTCTCTAGCTCATCCTCTCAATCTTAATTCCATCTTGTAAAGTGGAAGAGGGCAACCTTGTGAAGGTTTTCTCCACCTTGAAGGGGGTTTTTCATAGTGGAGCTTGTGCGTGCGTGTGGATCCTTGGATTAGTCACCTCTCTGAGGTGGATACCAAGTAAACAATGGTGTTAGCATTGTTCTTATCATTTTTATTGGTTTTATTTGTGTTTGGCTAATAAGTTTTGTAGAGAAAATCGAAAGAAACTATTCACCCCCCTCTAGTTGGGCGCCACGATCTAACACGATAGGCCACAACCCTAGACAAGGAGGCGGTGATTCATTTGTCACTCATGGTGGTGATGTGGACGCCAACCACGGTCCTTGCTCGTGTTGCCCCGGCGATGAAGGCAGTTTCACTTGTTGGACATCGGGTGGATCGGCATCGAAGCGAGAAGGAGAGGAAGAGGGGTTGGGTGATAGCCTTAGTGATGGAAAATGCAAGAGATCGAGGAGGAATTGGTGAGGATAAGAAACAGAACTTAAGTGGGGCATTTTGCATTTAAACCCTCCTCTTTCTAGTATTTGCAACTTGTCCCCCCCCCCTCCACTTAAAATTAGATTTCTTAAACATTTACATTTTCTTTCAGATTTAACATTCTCCCCTCTAACAAAAATTTGGTCCCCCAAATTTCCTACTTAAGTGCTGACAATGAAGAATACCTTGTTTAATTAGTTCAAATACTGAAGAACACTACACGCACTATGTGACCAAGTGAGTCTGTTAATCTTTGATGCTCTCTGTGGATTATGGGTCCCCTACGCTTCTCTTGCGTCTACCCAATCACTAGTTGGCACACCAAGTTTAAAGATACAAGATTCACATTATTCGTCACTTCGTTCAACCCAACAACATCCGAAGTTCTGATATATACAGTAGTTACCGAATGAACCACGTTATCATACTTGATTTCTTCTCGAGAGTAGATCCTTATTACTGTAAGGGGCCCTATACACAACTTCACCACATATTTGTAAGAAATTAACCACAATGCAGGCTATAACGTATTATAACGTATACAATAAATTATCTTACATAAGCAAACTTATTATAAGAGAGAGTTAAGCGATTGTATGCAAAGGGGCTCTAGGAGCAAGAGAGGACAAAACTCAGATGTGGTCCAGTGCATTAGTGTTGATATGACCGCACCCAATTGGTGGTAGCAGGTACGAGTACTACTACTAATATGATAGGGCACATCCTTAAATGTTGAAATTCTTAACCCTCAATAAATTGTCGACATATTTGACCATATTGTAGGACCGCTGCCGTCGATAGAGGGGGGGGGTGAATATCGACCGTAAAATCTTCGCGAAACTTCATAAACTTTTCGATATTCGTTCTAATCAAAGTTAGTAGCACAGCGAAAAATAAAGCAGAAAAATAAAGAACGACACAAATTGCACACGGGATTTTACTTGGTTCCCGACCCCCAGGGTCAGTACATCCATGGCCTAAGCACGGGAACGCCCGTCCACTGATGGTCTCCTTTACGGACCTTTCGGAGGCGGAGAAACCCGTCTTACAGTGCAAGAGTTACAAACAAAAGGATAAATAAATTTAAATGGAGAATGTTAACTCAAACCGAACAAACAGATTGAAACTCGGCCGATCTGGACCTCCGAGTGTCGCGCACTTCCTCCTGGAGCCTCCTGGTCATAGAGCTTCATCTTTAGCTCTTTGTCGTCACTTAGGAAGCTTAGAATGGTTTCAAAAAGTTGTGTTTCGAGTTGAGGGGTCGAAGCCCATTTTATAGTCTTCATTAGGGCGCTGTGATCACTGGGACACCTCAGAGGGCTTGGTCAAAGTACTTTAAAAATATATTGTGGTTTTAAAAGGTTCAAGTACTTTAGAAAAAATATATTGAGTTTTTGAAAAATTCAAGTACTTTAGAAAAAAATATATTGAGCTTGAAACACATAAGTACTTTAGAAAAACAACATGCATTTTTGAAGGATATTTGAAAACATAATATTTTACTTGACTTGATTTCTTTTCCAGTCTGACACAATCCTAGGAAACCTTGTTAGCTACAAGGACATTTCCCTATGTGTCCTGGAAATTCTTCAAACTCAAGTAAATATTATTTTCCAAAAGAAGTTTATAAACAAAATTTTTTGAAAGTGATAGTATTATATTTTCATAAAAGATGACAGTATTTAAACAAACTCCCTTATATTTTCAGAAGGATTTAAACAATACAGTACATGGAAACATATTATTTTGAAATATTTAATAATTCATTCAGTTTGACCTCCCCGTAAACTTGACCCAGTCCTAGGAAGTTTGTTGACCACAAGTACTCTTCCTCTGAGTCTTTAGGGTTTGGTTTTAGCCCAAAAGAATTAAAAAAATAGTTTTGAAAAATACTTGTCAGAAAATCTTCTTTTGACTTAGACTCCTCCTAAATTTGAGACATCCTAGGAGTCCTTATAGATCATGAGGTAGACCTCCTCTTTGTCTTTTGGGTTTATCAAAATCAAAAGAACAACTTTGAATGACAATATGGTAATTTTTAAGAAGATCAGTGTTTAGAAAATTCAATTTGGAATATGAATAACTTTTAAAGCATGAGCTTTTTGAAAACATAAGTGATAGTAATTAAGGCACAGTTTTCGAAAGACATTTTTAAAAGATAGTGATTTTTAAGGCACAATTGTTTTGAAAGATAAAGAAAATTTAGTGTTGACCTATCTAAGTGCCTTAGGGGACATTAGTGTTGACCTAAGAGGCTTGTGTCTAATTGTGTAGGTTAAACAATTTTTCAAAAAATATAATTTTTGAAAATCTATAATATGTATAAGCAATAAGACAATCATGAAATTCATAAAAATATTATTATGTTAAAGTACTATTTTGAAAATAGATTTTTAGAAAAATATTCTAAGAGTTTTGGAAAATAATTTTAAAAAATATTTTTTAATTTATTAATCCTTAACATCTCACTCATTCTAGATGTCTCAATACAGCAAGAATGGTTGCCTTATGGGTGCATTGTGAGATGCTTGAATTATTTTTCTTAATTCATTGTTAAATCTAAGATTTAATTGAAACTTGTGTTAGATTCAAATTTATCAAATAGTAAAGTGAATTTGATTTTTGGTAATCGGCTTCCAGTCTTGGCGAGGCACAGAGGCCTTCTTTGGCCGTAGCCTTATAGCCTTATTGGAGCAACAACCCATACCTTGACAAAGCCTTTTATCGAAAATTCATTTTCAAATTTGTTCTTGAGAAATTTTGGTCTAACTAGCTTAGGTTTTGGATCGGTAGCTTTGGCTAGTTCCACCAAACGGCTTCCCTAACGTACTATCATCTCACCTCCACTTAATACTAGGTTGATCAAGTTTCAATTATTCTTTTTCCTATAACCGTTCTAAATCATGCATAAAATTAAACGTGA
>JAGFNQ010004368.1:87785-189797 GCA_024364735.1 Boesenbergia rotunda | reverse complement strand
GACTAAAGCCTTTAGCCACTAAGTGAGCTTTGTTTCTCATTATTTCACCTTGGTCGTTTATCTTATTTCTAAACACCCACTTAGTATCTATAATGGATTTACCTTCAGGTTTAGGTACTAAGTCTCAGACTGGGTTTCTATCAAATTGGGCTAGTTCTTTCTGCATAGCAATGATCCAGTATGGGTCAGGTAAGACTTCTTCTATGTTCTTAGGTTCAATCTTTGAAATCAGTGCAACCTGACTTAGGTTTCTATAGGAGGACCTTGTTTTGACCCCTAAGATTGGATCACCCATAATTTGGTCAGTTGGGTGATTTAGTCTGGGTTTCTTAGGTCTCCTAGAACTTGGTTCATCTTCAGGTCCGGTTGATAGGTTTTGGGTTGGTTCAGGGACCGGTTCGGTAGGTATCACTAAATTTGGTTTAGAGATCAGTTCAGTAGTTAAGTCTAAGACTAGTTCAGAAATTGATTCAATTGGTGAATTAATAATTTGGTCTGGTCTAGACTTATCATCCTTTGGATTAGTTATGTTGGGTTGATTTGAGTTAGATTGGTTTTCTTCATCAAATATTATATTAGTATATTCTTCAATCTAAAGAGTTTGTTTGTTATAAACTCTTTAGGCCCTACTTGTTGTTGAGTCCCTAAAAATATGATGGTGCAAGTCACATCAGTGATATCCTCCTTTAAGTGTTTCAATGTTTGACAATATGCTTAAGTCAGTGATACATTGAACAAGGGAAGGGTGAGTGAAGAAAACTAGACCAAGGTGAACCAAAGTCCTAGTTAACCTAGGCACAAAGTCCTGGTTCAAAGAATTGGGCACTAAGTCCTGATCATGGATTGGGCACTAAGTCCTGGCCGAGGGCTGGGCACCAAAGACCTGACCGAGGGTTGGGCACAAAGACTTGGTTCGAGGAATTGGGCACTAAGTCCTGGCTGAGGGTTGGGCACCAAAGACCTGGTTCGAGGAATTGGGCACGAAGACTTGGCCGAGGGTTGGGCACTGATAAGTATTATTTTGTTGACTATTTCAGACTCTAAAATTCATATTTAACCCCTATTTTAGATGCTTAACCTTGAATTTACCCTCGGTTCTATAGATTAGTTTTATTTTGGGCTTTATTGCAAATCTTTATACATTTGAAAGATTTTGGAACTTAATTGTGAATCTATGTTTGTAGGCTTTGAAAGGATCATGGACCGAGGTGAAGATTGGTCAGAATCAGGCTCAGATCAAGGCGATCAAGCTCTGGAGAACTCTGAGCCGTCCATTCATAAGATAAGCAGATCTGGATCATCCAGGGCAAATCGGATGGATCCCAGCTGAGGAAAGGTAGATTTGACCTTCATAATGAGATCTGGAAATTTAGGGGTAAATCGGAGAAAATCCAGCTGTTGGATCAAGCCAAGAGGATCTAAATCGTCTATTCAAAGATCAGGTTGATCTGGACCATCCGCCACTGATCTGGTGAATCCGAGCTAGGGTTAAGGTTAATCAAATTTTGGATCAGATCTGAAGAGATCCAGCCGTTGGATTGATTAGGAAAATCTGGGCCGTCCATTACTAAGTATTTAATCAAATTTCTCCACAGGGCAGCTTTGTCGCGTCTTCGCCGCAGCGTCTTCTTCATTCGCGTTTTCTTCATTTCTTCAGCAAGTTTTCTTCATCTAAGGACGTGACCACTCGATTTCTTCATTGGATCAGGTTCTAGATCATCAGAATGAAATCTCCGTGAAGTTTCCAACTCCAATTTGCCCAAGAAACAGAGCTGAGTGAGGTTTCGTCAGCTCTGCCGTTTGCTGTCCTTGGTCTCGGTTGTGCACCATTTCCATCCATCTGAGCTATCTGGAGGGGTTCCCTAGAGTGCTATGATCATCCCCAAATCACCATCGCACTTGGACACGGCTGCATCAAGGAAATCGAATGAGTTTTCAGAATTGAGCAGAGGCTGAGTTGGAATTGATTCGCAGAGATAGATTTTCAGCGATTTGTGGAGCTTACGGGTTCGAGGCTCACTCTTGTGTGACGGCAAGAAGAATTTGAGCTAAGGAAGGGATCAAAGCTTAGTTTACTTAGTGAATTTTTAATTATTAGCTATAATTTTGCAGTCTGCAATTCATTTTCAGTTTTTGACTTTTGTTTCAGTAAATTTAGTTTGTCTGAATCGTTTCTGCCTTAAGTAGTGTTGAGATTCTGCAAGTAGTTAGTTAGATTGCTTGTTAGTGAACAATTGTCTATAATCTTAGTTGCTTGCGATTAATTTCATTTCTGCATTTAGTTTAGCACAGTTGCGTAACAGTTTCCAATCTGCTATTCAGTTTCAGTTTTAGTGTTGCAATGTTTCAGTTTATAGTTTCTGAATTCATGTCAATTAAACACTAACTCTTCTGAATCTTATTTGAAAACCAGAATTGTGCACTCGATTCCAATTTGCTCTACTATTCTGCAATTGGTGGTTGTTTTCAATTCTAAATTCTGCTCTCAGCTTGTCTGAATTTCTGCATTCGAAATCCGAAGTTCTGCATTTATTCTTGCATTTAGTTTGTTCCTGAATTGATTCTGAACTGTGGTTTTTCTTCTGTACATTGCATTGCAACTTGTTTCGTTCACACAACATTTGGCATCAAATTCTGCGCATCAGTTTTGTTGCAAATAGGTTTCAATATCTGAAAGTCAGTTTCATTTATACAATTTACAGTTTGTAGTGGCTAAGTTGGTATCAAGTGAAGTATTAGCTCATTTGAATCTCTTCTGACGTTAGATTTGTGCTCATCGAATTCAGTTAATTTGCTTGTTCTGTTTCTGATTTGTAGCTGCAATTCTGAGTTCAGGTTCTACCTTTCTGCACTTCATTTCTGCATTTTGTTAAGCTGTGTGTATCAGTGTGTAGCTGCGTATCAGTTCAAGTTCTGCAAGTTTTTAGTTGTAGCTCCTGTAGTTGGTGTCAAGTAAACTTTAGACCTTCTACATCCTGTTTGACACTAGATTATACACTCGAATTTAGCTTGCATTGTTTGTTTGTTCTGCAATTGAATTGTACTGCATTTCTGCACACTGTTTCTGCCTTAAACGTTTCTGAATTGATCTGCATTTTGTTGCTGAATTTAGTCCTTCAGTCTTGCGTATCATTTTACTGGTAGCTTACCTTTCCAATCTTAATCGATTAGTTTCAATTCTGAATTGTTAGAATTAGCTTGGCACTCCACATCAGCCTTGGCACATTAACTCTTTCCTCTTGGTAGCAAGTTTATTCCATTCCTGCATGTGGCACGCAATGTTAAGTTTTGGCACTATTTTGTATCAGGACTAACCCTATTTTTAGTGTATTATTGTGCTTGAAATCAGCTCATTCGCATTTGGGTTGTTCTGAATTGTAGTTTCAATTCTGCAATTAGGTTCAAAGTGCTAGCATTTGGTTTAATCGAAAATTGCCAAAACTGTTTTGATTCATTTGTTTCGCATTAGGTTTTCCTTGAGTGGTAATTTCCAAAGTTGAACACAAGCTGTAGTGAACTCTTGCATTTTGAATTAGTTTAATTCCCGAATTTTGCAATATTGCATTAGTTGATTAAGTGGTCCATTGGATGAGTTATTAGTTGTCATTACTTTGTTTAATTCATTTAGTTAAGTGTCTTCCTTTTCTTGAGTGTTTTCATTTCTGAATTGCAAATCAAACCTAGATTTTATTTGAAACCCAAAAATATCAATGACACATAAACTCGAGCTCGAATCAAACAACCTCAACGAGCCCTAGGAAAAATACGACCTGTGGCCCCTTTACTACGTTTTCATCTTTGCTAGCAAAAAGGGTTTCCAGCTTTACACATATCTAAATTTTGAGACCCACATTCGTGACACCTAGTTCGGGCTCATAAAAATTTTTGACGCCGTTGCCGGGGAATGTAGTGGTGCTTGATAATTATATCTTTTGATTTTATTTTTGATTGCTTTATCTTTTGTATACGGTTGCTGCTATTTTACTTGTTTTGTGACAGGACTGCAGATTCAAAATGTTTTTCAAATGCTTATTCATCTCCTCACCAGCAGTCGTGTCAACAATTTCAGCAACCCTATTCAGATTTGCAGCAGTACTAAACTTTCAATTAGCCACCACAACAATTTCAACCACCATTTCAGAATTTTCAGTAAGGGTACAATCCAAATTTTCAGCAAAATTTTCAACCATTTCAGCAAAACCAGCAAATTTGTCAAGGTTTCCAACAACATTCACAGCTCTATAATAATTTACAGCCACCTTCCCAGAATTTTCAACACCCAAATGATCAATTTCAGCAACAATTTCAGCAAGATCAGCTATCCTTTCAACCAAGTCAGAATTTTCAGCAGGGGTTCCAACCATTTCAGACTCTCCAATATCAAAATCAGAATGGATTTCAACCTTTACAGCAATATTTTCCACCGCACAATCAGAATTTTCAGCCTCCATTTTAGAGTTTTCAATTCCAGGATCAGAGTTCTCAGAACCATAATTTTCAGGAATTTCAACCAAGCTCCCAGCCAAATTTTCAGCAATTTTCACAACCAAATCAACAATTCAATCAGCCCCAACAACCCTATTCTCAGAATTCACCGCCTAATTATGATTTTGAGCTACAATATCATCAACACATTGAAAGACGCCTTGAACAGTTGGTTAATCAAATGAATCAAATAAAAGCCCAAAGATCAGGACAATTATCTTCTCAAGCCACTTTTGATTCTGAGGGGCATGGAGAGGATCCTCCTAGCATTAGCATGGATATTTCAGATGAAGTTGTTGAGGTAGAGTTTATCGCTGATGATGTTTCACTTGACTAGTAGGAGGGGATTTTAGCTCAGATAAGGTTGAAGATGCAGTAGAGACAGAGGCATTGGAGGAGATTGACAGTAAAGCTTGTGACAGCCTTGAATTTGATTCTGAAGCACTACAGGACCCTTCTCAATTTTTATTTTGTGATGATATTGTTATTGATGGTCCTAATTTTTCTAATATGGCTGTTGCAGATATGGTTGATAAAGAATGCGTTGCAGATAACTCTATAGGTGTAGGGGATTGCACTAAGCCCCAGGGACCACCACCATTGACTGATACACTAGAAGATTCAGAAGATCAGCATGGAAGTGTAGGGACTTGCATAGTGGAAGCAAGAACCCAAGAATCACCTGTTTCAGTTGAATGCCCACCAGAACTTGAGCCTAAGATGGATCCTGTACTTGACCGGGAGGAAGCTATGGATACATCTATTCTTGTAGAACCTCCAGGTATTCTTCAGCATGATCAGGTAAGTATACTTCCTATTTCTTTGGAAAAATCAATAGAGGTACCTCAAACTGATTTTATTGTTTGTGATGAATTTATTGACACATCTTTTGTAGAAATTGTTTGTGAAAACCCTGTAGAGGCACCTAAAATTGATTTTGTTGAATGTGGTGAATTACTTAATTCATCTTTTGTGGATATGGATTGTGGAAAATGTTTAGAAGGGTCTGAAATTGATGTTGTTTATTGTGATGAATCTCTTGCTATATCTTATGCTGAAATTGAGTGTGAAAAACTTATGGAGGTACCCGAGATTGATTTTATTGGCTGTGAAATAGTTCTTGATATACCTTATTTAGAAACTGCTTGTGAAAATTCGATAGAGGTACCTAAAATTGATTTCATTGGTTGTAATGCATTGCTTGATACATCCTTGGTGGGAAATAATTGTGAAAATTCCATTGAAGTATCCAAAATAGATTTCATGGGTGGTGATAAGTTTCTTGATATACCTTTGGTGGATATTAATTATGAAAAATTCATTGAGGTACCAAAAATTGATTTTATTGGATATGATGCATTTTTGGATACATCCTATGTAGAAATTGATGGTATTACACTTCTTTCTTACCCTGCATGCTTAAGAGAGATATTACATGGTTTTGCAGGGTCCCGAAGACTTCTGGAGTGGGTGCTCCATCTGAACAGACTCCAACCTCCTGGAAGGACTTCCAAAAAGCATCAAGAGGGAGGAGTTGCTTTTATTTTGACTAGTAGCACTCACTCTCTTAAGTGGATCTTGCATCTTAATCGCCTTCGGCCACCTGAACATTTTTCTGTGAAGTTTAAGTGTGGGGGAGCAATGCACTATGACATAGATCACGTGAGGAATGCTCTCTCGACTACCCAAACTCCACCACTACCGGGATCGATGCTACTCCTTAACCGCCTCCAGCCGCCAGGAATAAAGGGGAGTTTGTTCCTTTTCTTTCCTTTTCTTATTTTTCTTTATGTTTATACTCTCATGTTTGTTTACTTTTATACTTTGTATTCATGTTTTGCTTCCTCATTCTGTATTTTTTTTGGTCTTGAATAAACCTTGTTTGACTTCTAGTTGTATCTCCCTACATGTTCCTTATTATGCTTTGAGAAACATAAAAGATGGTTAAGTCTGACTATTGAGTTTTGATTTCCTTGGTATGCTTGGGGACATTAATTGCATTTAGTCATTTGTTGTGGTGATGGACTCTATCTTGTTGGATTAAGCATGACATTTTATTGTTCACCTAGTGAGGATATTGCCATGCCTATCCTTTATCCTCTTATGTGTGATAGCATTTGTGATACTTGACACTCTAGAACTTGCTTTGATTCTTTTTGAAATTACAATAGCATAAGCTTACATGAATATGATGGAGGCAACCTTTCTTGTTGAACTCTTAGTTTTCCCTCTACTTTGCTACTGTTACTAGTGAGCGTTTCACCTATTACTTTCATGTTTCATTGTCTTTCAGATCCTCTCATTGTCACTATATTCTCACTGTTATATCTTTGTTAGCTTATTCTTTCCTTGAGCATGCGATGAAAGCATGGGGTGATTACATGATGAGTACATTTTTATTTATCTATTATTAGCATCTACTATTGTAAGTTTGAGATGTTATCATGCTTTGTTACATATTTAGTAGTTTTCACGAGACGCTCAAGTTTTAAGTGTGGGGGGGGGGGACAAGTGTGTATGGACGAATGCTTGTTGAAAAAAAAGAAAAAATATCTCTATGTGAAAAAAAAGAAAGAAAAAAAAGAGAGAAATGAAAAAAAAAAACAAAAGTAAAAAAAAAAGAAAAAATAGAAAAGAAAAGAATGAGAAATTAAAGAGAGTGAAAAAAAAAATCTCAAGCATTCGGGATTTTTGTTAGTGATGAATAAGAAGGAATATTTTCATAAAAGAATTTTTGATGTATACTCATTTGATATTTTTATTGAGAGAAACTCAAGAGTTAAGTTGTTGATACATACATGCATTTTTAGAAGTGTTGTAAGTGGTTGTTGTGTATTGTATTGAGAATGTGCAAGGAGAATTTTGAGTATTGGAGGTTTGATTGAGTTTTTATTTTGACCTATTGATTGATTGTATACATCATGTTAATTACCCCAATGCTTTCATGCTCTCTATGATCTTGTTTGTTATCTACCATTCTTGTTCTCTTGTTAGAAAGTGGTTTCATCATTATTCATTGAAAAGTTCTCTTGATTTGTGTACTTATGTTATAGTAGTGGAGAAGTAGAAGATAAGCAAGCATATGGTAGTGCAATGTCATGAATGTTTTGAGAGAACTCCACTTTCATATTTATTATTTTTGTGAGCATCAGTGCATATATCCATCTTGGGAGGTTTTTGTCATGCTTAGTTTATTCAAGTTGATGAAATTACCATGTTTTTGACTTATGTGAGATTTGGAACCATAAATACATGGATTCTTGAGACTTGATGATCCTAAGTAATTTTCTTTTATTATTCTCAAGTATTGATAGGGGATGTAATGTTTAGGAGATATGTTGTTTTCTTTGAGTTTTATTTACTTGCCGAGACGTGCAAGTCTTAAGTGTGGGGGAGTTGATAACCACCATTTTATTGATTATTTTAGGCTCTAAAATCCATGTTTGATCCACATTTTATATGCTTAAGTTTGCAATTGTATTAGATTTCATGTATTTCCTTTATTTTGGCTTTTAATTCAAATCTTTGTATACTTAGGATATTTTTTGGCACTAAATTTGAATATCATTTTGTAGGCTTCAAATGATCATGGACCTAGATCAAATCGGGTTAGACTTGAGTCAGCATTGGATCCAAATCAAAGGGATCAAGCATCGGATTAATAGGAGCCGTCCATTCCAGAGAACGGCTAGATCTGAGCCATCGACTTCTGGTCAATCCGAGTTCAAGATAGAATCACTCATGACCATAGATCAAGATCTGAAAATTTCAGCCAAATCAGAAGTAATCTGACCGTTGGATCAAGCTCAAGATGTTCTAGACCATCCATTCAAGAAAAAGGCTGATATGGACCATCCGCCACTGATCTGGTTAATCCGAGCTAGGGACAGGTAGATCAGGACCATTGATTGGGATCTGTGGAGTTTGGTTTAGATCTGAATAGATTCGACCGTTGGATGAAGCTAAATCGATCTCAACCGTCCGTTGCTAAGGAATTAAAGAGCTGGCTGGCTGAACTCAAGCTGAGTTGTGAGCTACTGGACCGAACCCAAGGCTAGACCAAACCAACTGCTGAGCCGAACCCAAGCTGGCTGAACTCAAGTTAAGGGCTGGGCTGAGCTGGACCAGAGCTGAGCTGACACCTGATCTGGATTAACTGAACCTGCACACAAGGCTGGCTTGGCTGACCGAACTCAAGCTGGACCAAACCAAACCGCCGGGCCAAACAAACAAAAGGAAGGTAGAGACGCGATCTAGGGCAGACGAGGGGTTCCCGTCTCAACTCAGCTTCTCCACCTCCACCAAGGGCCGGCGATTTCCTCCATCATCATCGCCGCCGGCCGGAGCTTCGATCGATCGCAGACGAGGGGTTCCCGACTCGATCAGATCTTCTCCATCCACTCTCCACCATCAACGCCATCTCACTCTCGATGCAGTTGCTCGGGAGCGGAGAGGGGCGAAAGGGGATTATCCACTTCATTGCAGCCATCGCACCAAAGCTAGGGCATCGGGTCCGAGCCCTAGTCGACTTCACCGCCAACTTCCTCTTCACTGCTCGAAAGGGGGCCCTTCGCAGCATTCATCTTCACAGCAGTTCTTTCCAGTAGATTTCCAGCATCGCAGCTTTTCCTTCAGCAGTTTCTTCCTTCACAGCTTCTTCACAGTTTCAATCCCAGCAGTTTCTTCTTGCATAGCTTTCCTTTACAACAGTTTATTTCTTTACAGCAATTCTTCATCTCGATTTCCTTCGCAGCTTCTTCTTCACAGGGTCGGCAGCACTTTTCCTACTTCACAGCAATTCAATTTCAACAGCATCCGGCAGCTTCTTCACAGTTCTTCCATTCCCAGCAGCAACAGTTTTTCACAGCGGCAGTAGCTTCTTCACCGAATTTCCAGCAGATCCACAATTCAGCTTCTTCACAACAATTCAGTAGCTTTTCACAGAAGCTTCATCTTTATATTCATAGCAGCGTGTTTCAACTTGATTCAGTTGTTGATTGTTTGATTGTTGGTTGTTTGAGTTAAATGATGAATGTTTGTATTGGATTGAACTTCCCCATTTCAAATTGCACGCACTCATGTCATTTTGAATTCTGCTAATAAGTTGTTCGACTAAATGCTTCTATAGTTAGGTTTAATTTCATGTCTCGTGTTTGGCTTAATTCTTGCTTGTCTTGTCTCTTCTAATTGCTTTGAGTTCATGTTTTTATTTGGATGAAATTAGGTTTGATTAATCTAGGTTTTGTTAATTGCTTTACTTTATGTTGCTTTTAATCCTTGCAAGTATGGTTTAGATTAGAGTAGATCTTCTTTATTCGCATTGTCTTTCATTAATTAGGATTAGATTTCATACTGGCTTTGCTATTCATTTCGGTTATTAGTCTTAGCAACTCAAATCCAAACCCTAGTTATCCTCCAAAACCCTAATGCAATAACATATGATTCTGAGAATTGTCATGTACCAACTACATTCGTTGGGAGACGACTCGAGTTACTCTATGCTACATTAGTTTAGAGGAATTCGATACTTAAATTGTATTTGATACTCGCGGTGTGACACGCGAGCCATATCAGCTACCTAAGTCCTGGACCTAGGGTTTGGGCACGAAGTCTTGGTCCGAGGAATTGAGCAACTTAGCTGAGCGATGAATAAGGACAGAAGTAGAGATGGGTCGAGGTTCGAACGTCTCGAGATCCGAGAGTATCGAAGGCTAAGCAAATATCCACCCGAATGGACTGGGTGGCAACCGTCTCCTGAGAGGAGTAGGTGAAAGGCGCGTTCCCGGGGGTGGGAACTTACGTCGGTTCGACCTAGGGTTTCGTGGAAATCCGAAGCCAGAACCAAGTCCTTAAGGTTAAGAATGTGTGTATATTTGCTTTGTATTTGTGTATCTTGCAGGTACCTAGAATGAAAGACAAAGCAGACAACGGGGCTGGAACCCAAAGCAGCTAGGCACCCCCATTGATGGGGCGCCCCAAAGGATCCAGGCGCCCACATCAACAGGGGAACCCCAGTCAAAGAAGGAAAATAGGTTTAGTCGAAGAAGGCAGAACAGACTTCCATTCAGGCGCCCCCATCAATACAGGCGCCCGAGTTCAATGCTGTATTTGCTGTTGCGAGTTCGAAGTAGAGATAAGCTTTGACTGGGTTCATTCAGGTGCCTAGGAGGTCCAGGGCGCCCTGGTCAAGAAGCTTATCAGCTGCGGCGAGTTCGACGCAGAGATGAGGTTTGACCAAGCCCATTGGGGCGCCCCGATGATCACAGGCGCCCGAATGAAGCCAAATTAAGGGGCTTCGACCCCAACGCTCAATACATAACTTCCGAGATCCATTCTGAGCTTTCTGACTGATGACAAAGCGCTAAAGATGAGGCTCTACGACCGGGAGGCTCCAGGAGGAAGTGTGCGGCACTTTGGAGGTCCAGATCGGCCGAGTCTTCGACCATTTTGTTTTGGTTTGCGTTTATTATTCTGCACTTAATTTCCTATATTTTGATTGTAATTATTGCACTGTAAGACGGGTTTCTCCGCCTCCGGAAAGTCTGGAAAGGAGACTAATAGTGGACGGGTGTTCCCGTGCTTAGGCCTTGGATGTACTGACCCTGGGGGGTTGGGAATCAAGTAAATCCCGTGTGCAATCGGTCGTCTATTTTATGTCGTTCTTTACTTTACTGTTTAATATTCCGCTGCTACTAACACTCTGTTTAAGTACAAACCGAAAAGCTTACGATTTACTGCGATGATTTTTAATGGTCGATATTCACCCCCCCCTCTATCGACGGCACCGGTCCTACAATTGGTATCAGAGTCAGACCACTCTTCACCGGACTAACCGCCGACGGAGCAAAGTCGCCAGGAGTTGAGGGGGAGCCCAGGGGTGAATCAGGTACAATTTTGTTTAAAAATATCCATTTTTAAATTCCATATTATATGCTTCAAGTGTAGGGAGAGAGGACACTATAAAAATCAGTGTCCTACTCATAAGACTCGTTCTTCACCGGAATCAAAGGAGGCACCAGCGCTCGGAGTCTGGAAGGATAAAAGTCACGTACGATGCTTTAAATGCGAAAGGTACGGACACTACAAAAATAAGTGTCCGGCAAAGGTACACAAAATTTATATTCCGAAAAATTTTCAATTTCCTGCACTAACCTATGTAGATTATTTTTCTGTAAAATTAGAATTATTACATATTCAAATAAATATCCTGCATAACCAGTTACAAAATGTGGATATGGTTAAAATATCCAAAATTAACTGGTTAATCTTTAATACCAATACAATAATTGCTAAAATTAATTCTGAATTTAAATCTGAAATAAATTTTGATAATTTTACGAATAATGCTAAAATTAATTCTGAATTTAAATCTGAAATTAATTCTGAACTTAAATCTGAAATAAATTCTGATATAATTATCTCTGAGATTAATTCTAAATTTGAAAATTTTAAGGATAACTCTGAATTCAAATTCGAAAACCTTAAGGATAACTCTGAGTTCAAATTTGAAAATCTTAAGGATAACTCTGAATTCAAATTTGAAAATCTTAAAGATAACATTGAAAATATTTTTGATGATTGTTATGTGGATAATGAGGATAATTATGAGGATAATAAAGATAAAATTCGTGTAGATGGTAATTTAATTATAGATAATGTTGAAGAGTATTACAAAATATTAACTAGTGGCCCGAATTACTCCACCTACTTTGAAGATATTAAAGGGTGTGATTTTGAGGATGAGGAGGAGATGAAATTTTCTGAGATCAAGGTCATAGTCAATAAAAATCATAAAGATTCAAATAAACCAGAATTATTAGAAAAACTTGAAAAGATAAATAAGGAAGAAATAGTGATGAGTCAGAAATTTTTGAAATAATAAAAATAATGAACATAAACCCACAATTATTAATAATCATTTCAACCATAATTAATCATTAATTAATTCAAATTCAAATTAATTATTAATTAATTCAATTAATCTTTAATTAATTCAAAATCAAATTAATTATTAATTAATTCAATTAATCTTTAATTAATTCAAATTCAAATTAATTCAATTAATCTTTAATTTATTCAAATTCAAATTAATTCAAATTAATTCAATTAATCTTTAATTAATTCAAATTCAAATTAATTCTTAATTAATTCAATTAATCTTTTATTAATTCAAACTCAAATTAATTCATAATTAATTCAATTAATCTTTAATTAATTTAAATTCAAATTAATTCAATTAATCTTTAATTAATCCAGATTCAAATTAATTCGATTAATCTTTAATTAATTCAAATTCAAATTAATTCTTAATTAATTCAATTAATCTTTAATTAATTCAAACTCAAATTAATTCTTAATTAATTCAATTAATCTTTAATTAATTCAAATTCATATTAATTCAATTAATCTTTTATTAATTCTAATTCAAATTCATTCATAATTAATTGAATTAATCTTTAATTAATTCAAATTAATTCTAAATTAATTCAATTAATCCCTAATTAATTACTTCTAAAATCAATTTCAACTAATTCAACTTCAATTCTTAACTTAAACTCGAATTAAAAGTCTTTTGTCTCTTTGACTTCCCTTCATTAAAGCCAATAAAGAGCACATCTTTTCATGTGACTCTTCACCTTCTCTTTATCCAATGAAGAGAGACTTTTCTCTTTCCTTCATCAAACACTTTAATGAATTTCCAATGCAATTCCGATCCGGCCTCTCGGGCTTCCGACTAGGTCTCCCGACCAAGTCTCTCGAGTGCCGAGCTCCTGACCCCGTCAACCAAGCTCCGACCCAGTCTGCCGAGCTTCGACCTAGTCTGCCAAGCTCCGACCCAGTTTGTCGAGCTCCCTGCCTAGTCTGCCAAGTTCCGAGCTCCCGGCTCAGGCTGATGAGCTCCCGGCTTAGTCTGCCAAGTGTCGAGCTTCCAACTCAGTCTGCCGAGCTCCTAGCTCAGTCTGCCGAGTGCCGAGCTCCAGACCTGAGATCCCGAGTTCCCAACCCGAGCTCCTGATCATATCTCCCGAGTTCCCAACTCGAGCTCAGATCTCCCGAGTTCCCAACTCGAGCTCAGATCTCCCAAGTTCCCAACTCGGGCTCAAATCTCCCAATTAGATTTCCCGAAGCATCGTGTCCTTAGTGTGTGACCCAATAGGTTCTTGTGACATTGGCAATGTGCCTAAACACTTTAGACACATAAGCAATGAGCGGCATCTAGCAATGCATCATTGCTACCCAAGTAACAAGAAAAGTCGAGATACGACTAAACCTCCGTGACTATGATAATGTATGACCTTGTCCTTCTATCCACGATATCTAGATTGACCAATGAGGCATAGACCGTGTCATCCTTGATCAATCCTGTGTTTCTCTTGATCCCTGAGTAGACTCACTCAAACAAATAAGCTCAATATCTCATATTGACTCATTTGAGCATGGCCATGCGTTTTAGTAGTCCTACTCGATCAAGGGGACCACAGATATCACTCCCATCATATGGGAGGGATAGATCCCATCTACATCACTTACATCCCTCCACATAATTCATTACATACCCAGTGATCGTCTTTATAGTCCACCCTGTTACAGGTGACGTTTGACGATACCAAAGTGCATAACTCCTTATGTAGGGAACCGTAGTGACTTCAGGTCTAAGGACTATTCATACTAATAGTCACATGAGATTGTTTATCACACTCATATGACAATCTATAATACTTTCTCATGGCGGGTCAATTCAGTACACATTCTCCAATGTATACCCATGTGTCAACTTGATATCACATATCCATGACTTGTGAACTCTGTTGGATCGAGAGATGCGATAGAGGGGGGGGGGGTGAATGTCGCAAATCGTTCGGATTTAAAAAGAGCGGGTGTGCAACGGAAATAAAAGAAAAACAGAACAATGCAAACACAGTCGGTTTACTTGGTTCGGAGCCTGGGTCGACTCCTACTCCAAGGCCCACGGTCGTTGACCGTTTTCTGCGGGCAATTCTATAAGTTCGTAAAAGTTTACAAGAAAGATTATAACAAGAACAATTTAGTAAACTTTAAATACAGCTCTTCGTTACCGACGTCCGGTGTAGATCGAAGTTTCGGAGCAGCGGGATGTCGTCAGCTCGAGTTGGAAGATTTCTGGAGCGTGTCGCGGAAGCAGAAGAGCGCAGAAGTGTCACAGCAATTGATGCTTTGAAGAAGGAGGTCGAGGGCCCTTTATATAGGGCCTGGGGGCGCCCTGGTCGACGGGGGCGCCCCCCACGTGGCTTCCGATCCGGTGATCGCTTCGGTCAAGGCTGATCTCTTCATCTTCGGGATCAGCTTTGACCGGGGCGCCTCGAGCGCACGGGGCGCCCGGGTTGACCGGTCAAAGCCTCATCCTTTGGCTTCGCGAGGGCAGCTGATAGTCGGCGTGGCACTGGGGGCGCCCGCGACACGCGGGGCGCCCGGAGCGCGCGGGGCGCCCGGAACAACCGGGGCGCCCTGAAATGCTGCTGTCAGAGCTTTTTCTTGGTCTGCTGACTTGGGTTGACTCTGGGGGCGCCCGGAAACTTCGGGGCGCCCTGCCCAGCTACTGCCTCACTCCTTTGAGGCACTCTGAGCTGCAGATACACAGTCCTTCGGTCCTGCATCCAGGGTTAGTCCAAAACAGCAAATATTATGTTAGTTTATACAGCCTTAGCTGTCTTGGTTCTGACTTTGGTCTCCAAAATGGAGCTCTAGGTCGAACCGACACCTAATGTTCCATCAAGGGGAATGCGTCCTCACCTACTCCTCTCGGGAGAATTTACCTGGTGCCAACCGGATCCTCCAGTTGGACTTTTGCCCAGCAGCCCTTCGCCAGGTCTTGAGTTTCGCCCAGCAGCCCTTCGCCAGGACTTGGTTTTTGCCCAGCAGCCCTTCGCCAGGTCTTGAGTTTCGCCCAGCAGCCCTTCGCCAGGACTTGGTTTTTGCCCAGCAGCCCTTCGCCAAGTCTTGAGTTTCGCCCAGCAGCCCTTCGCCAGGACTTGGTTTTTGCCCAGCAGCCCTTCGCCAGGTCTTGAGTTTCGCCCAGCAGCCCTTCGCCAGGACTTGGTTTCTTGACAGCCCATCGTCAGGTGCCTAGCATCCCTTCGCTAGGACTTGGTTTTCGCCTAGCAACCCTTCGCCAGGACTTGGTTTCCTGATAGCCCATTTTCAGGTGCCTAGCAGCCCTTCGCTAGGACTTTGTTTCCTGCACTCTCAAGCAGCATTGTTAGACAACAAATAACCCTTAACTTTGAATCCTTTGCCAATATCAAAACAAGGTTCGATCTGGTACTTCCTGCACCAACAATCTCCCCCTTTTTGATTATGGCAACACAATTCAAAGTTAAGGAAAAAGATAGCAGTTTAAGCATAAAGGTTAAGACTAATAAAACATATCAATTCGTAACAGTCTAAACCCAAATGTAATTTGAACAGTGAAAAGAGAGAGAGAAAAAAATTTCTCATGCTCATTCTCCCCCTGAATAATTAACTTAACTCTTAACTTTGACATTTCCTCCCCCTTTGACATATATCAAAAACAAGCATGGGTGAACAAGGTATCTAACAGGGATTTATGAGTTTTTCTAAGTGCTTTATGTTTTTGACAAAGTATTTTTCAAGAATCGAGTAAAAGCATTTTCAAAACTTTTTATACTTAGATAATTTACCATTATGAAAAAATTTCAGGCTTAAAAAAAATTTACAACTTTATAAGGAAAAAGATTTACTTAGGCAAAATTTCCAAGTTTCCAAAAAAAATTTAAAAAAATTTTTCAAGAAATTTTTCACGCTTAGAAAATTTTCAAGAAAAGGATTTTTCATGCTTAACAAGTTTTTTAAACTTTGGAGCAAGTACTTTTTATAAGAATTTGAAAATTAAGTGTCAAGTACTTGATTGAGAAAATTAAGTAAAAAAATACCTGTTAAATACTTAAGTACTTAGAAATGAAAAGAATGATTTTTGAAAAGAATTGTTAAGTACTTAGAAATATTATTCAATACTTAAAATGATAAAGTTAAGTATTTAACTTGGTTTGGGAGAATATGTTTTTGAAAAAGAATTAAGTGCTTAATATGTTTTTGAGATAAATTATGATTTGAAATATATACATACTTTTAGAAAAGTATTAGATTTTTTTTTTTTTTGAAAACAAAATATTTCACTTGACTAGGTTTCTTTTCCAGTCTGACACAATCCTAGGAAACCTTGTTAACTACAAGGACATTTCCCTAAGTGTCCTGGAAATTTTCAAACTCAAGTAAAAAATTTTTTTTTTTAAAAAAAATGATAGTACTTAAAAATATATGCTAAAAAAGTGTGTGAACTTTTGAAGGTTCAATGTTTTACTTAACTTGGTTCATTTTCCAGTCTGACACCATCCTAGGAAACCTTGTTGACTACAAGGACATTTCCTAAGTGTCCTGGAAATTTTCCAACCTAAGTAAATGTTATTTCGAAAACAATTTCATAAGTCACACAAATTCTAACAAATAGTATTTTGAAAAACTTAGATTTTTGCAAGAGTTTGAAATAAAGCATGTTATTAAATAATTCCTTTAATTTTGACCTCCCCCTAAACTTGACTCAGTCCTGGGAAGCTTGTTGACCACAAGTACTCTTCCTTTGAGTCTTAAGGTTTGAGTCAGATTAGAAAGAACTGTTTAACAAAGACATAAGTAAAAAGAAACCTTTTCTGAAGTTTTTCTTTTGACTTAGACTCCCCCTTAATTTGACACATCCTAGGAGTCCTTGAAGATCATGAAGTGGACCTTTCCTCTGTGTCTTTAGGGTTTGTCAAGATCAAAAGAAGCACTTTTGAACAATCTTCTGAGTATGATAACTTTCAAGGAGATAAATTTTTGAAAACTCAATTTGGAATAACACAGTTTAAAAAATTTGAAATGATAATAATTTTTCCAAAGCGATAGTAATATATTAAGGTTTTTGAATCAACTTTTGAAAGCCTTATTTTGATATGAAAATAAGTTTTAAAGCATAAGGATTTTGAGAAATAAAAAAAACATTAAGAAGAACTCCCCCTGTATCCGACATAGACTGACTTTATCTAAGACCTTAGTGTTGACTAGGTTTGACCATGTTAATCATGGTTTGACTATGTTGGAATTATCCTCTGAATTAAAACACAACATAAAAGAAATTTTAATTTGAACTTAATTTTCCTGTCTCACCCAATCTAGGATTTTCAAACAGTTAGCCTTAAAAGTTCTTGTGAGACAGGTTTGAAGGTAAAAATTAATTTTGAAAAGGAATTTTCATTTATTTTGAAAAAAGTTATTTAATTTTGAAAACAGATTTGAAAAAAAAATAAGTTTAGAAAGCAGAAATTTTGAACACTGATTAAGTGATTTTTGAAACAGAATAAGTTTGAAAAATAGAAATTTTGAAAACAGATTAGAATCTATAATTATTTGAAATTTGTGTTAGATTCGAATTTGACAAAAGATAATTTGAATTTGAATTTCAGAAATTGGCTTCCAGGTCTTGGCGAGGCACTAGGCCTTCTTTGGCCGTAGCCTTATGGGATCATCCACCCTTTCCTAGACAAGGCCTTTTAATGAAATTTCATTTTCAAATTAAATTAGGTCATTTTCTGGTCTAACTAGCTTGGGTCTTGGATCGGTAGCTTCGGCTGGTTTCACCAGTCTAAAGAGACCAAGTAGACTTGATCTTATTAGAGTTGGTTTCCCCAACGTACTATCATCTCACGTCCTCCCAATACTATGTTTTCAAATTTCAAGTAATTGGTTAAGTCCTTAAGCTAACTAAACCTAAGTCAAAGCATGGTAAATTGCAGAAATTAAATAAACAATCAATCAATCAAACATGCAATTTAATAAAAAATTATTTAAGTCACTTCAAAATGGTAATAATATTCTAGACTTTCGCAATAAGCAATGTTATGAATTACATTTTCATATGATTTAATCATGTTGTTCATAGTAAATAATGGATTATTAAATACTGTAAATTTACCATTTGATTCCCTTTTGGAGGTCTCCCCCTTGATTTTAGCCATCTTCCCTTTGCTTGATTGTTTCCTCAGTATTTTGTAGTGGTCCCGAGCTAACCGGACAAGTTTCCGAGGATACCTTTCTTTGTCGTCAGATTCTGAGTCTGAGTTGGACTCAGGTTCTAGTTGAGGCCTCTTTTGCAGTTCTCTTGGAGTTTTCCCTGCAATAAAACTTATACCTTTCTCGACCATTATAGTATCTATTTGATTATTCAATTCTAATTTAGAAAAAGATTCAAAATTAGTTACCGTCTTAGTCAGTTCGTCGTCTGATTCTACTGGTTCGATTTCGATTCTGGATTCGAGTTCAGATTCTGATTCGGCTATCTGTGCTTGGACATCAAGTACCTCAATGTCGAAGCTCTCTTCGTGTAGGTTGATTAGTTTCTCCCACATTTCTTTAGCACAGTTGAAGGATCCAACTAGCTTGAGTTGTTCGTTAGTTAGACCGCATTGAAGAATTGCAGTTGCTCTTGCATCAGTCTCAATTTGGTTGAGGGTTGGTTCATCCAGTTTGTCCCATGCAATTGATAGTCCATCTTCTGTAGGGAGGTGGAACCCTGTTTCAATTATCAACCAGAGATCTAGATTGTCCTTCAGGTGGGATTCCATTAGACTTTTCCAGGTTCTGAAGTTCTCGCCAGAGAATAGAGGCGGACGAACACTGTTCCATTCTTGATTGGCCATTAAGGATAAATGTTGCACACAAGAAAAAAAATAGAGATGTACCAAGACTTGGTCTTGGATTAGTAGTGCGGGAGAGAGAGAAAAACAAGCTCAAAAGGTGTTTGCACGAATTTCGAGATAAAATAATAATAAAAATTTTTTGAAAATGTTGACCTTAACAATTTTGATTAATGAAGAAAAAGTAAGAAAAAAATTTCTTTAATTAAGATAGCACGAATTTCGAGGAAAAATATTAAAATAATAAAAAAAATTTTACGACAAGTTTTCACAAATTGATTCTTTTATCAATTCTGACTTATGGTGAGAAAATGAGAATTCAGAATTGAAAAAGGCGTAAAGATATTTTAAATACACTCACAGATATTATTTATTTGAAAAATAAAGCGAAAAAAATCCAAAAAAAAATTTCAAAGTGGTGGTTGCACCAACTTTGAATAACCTTGCTCTGATACCACTTGTTGGATCGAGAGATGCGATAGAGGGGGGGTGAATGTCACAAATCGTTCGGATTTAAAAAGAGCGGGTGCGCAGCGAAAATAAAAGAAAAACAGAACAATGCAAACACAGTCGGTTTACTTGGTTCGGAGCCTGGGTCGACTCCTACTCCAAGGCCCACGGTCGTTGACCGTTTTCTGCAGGCAATTCTATAAGTTCGTAAAAGTTTACAAGAAAGATTATAACAAGAACAATTTAGTAAACTTTAAATACAGCTCTTCGTTACCGACGTCCGGTGTAGATCGAAGTTTCGGAGCAGCGGGACGTCGTCAGCTCGAGTTGGAAGATTTCTGGAGCGTGTCGCGGAAGCAGAAGAGCGCAGAAGTGTCGCAGCAATTGATGCTTTAAAGAAGGAGGTCGAGGGCCCTTTATATAGGGTCTGGGGGCGCCCTGGTCGACGGGGGCGGCCCCCACGTGGCTTCCGATCCGGTGATCGCTTCGGTCAAGGCTGATCTCTTCATCTTCGGGATCAGCTTTGACAGGGGCGCCTCGAGCGCACGGGGCGCCCGGGTTGACCGGTCAAAGCCTCATCCTTTGGCTTCGCGAGGGCAGCTGATAGTCGGCGTGGCACTGGGGGCGCCCGCGACACGCGGGGCGCCCGGAGCGCGCGGGGCGCCCGGAACAACCGGGGCGCCCTGAAATGCTGCTGTCGGAGCTTTTTCTTGGTCTGCTGACTTGGGTTGACTCTGGGGGTGCCCGGAAACTTCGGGGCGCCCTGCCCAGCTACTGCCTCACTCCTTTGAGGCTCTCTGAGCTGCAGATACACAGTCCTTCGGTCCTGCATCCAGGGTTAGTCCAAAACAGCAAATATTATGTTAGTTTATACAGCCTTAGCTGTCTTGGTTCTGACTTTGGTCTCCAAAATGGAGCCCTAGGTCGAACCGACGCCTAATGTTCCATCAAGGGGAACGCGTCCTCACCTACTCCTCTCGGGAGAATTTACCTGGTGCCAACCGGATCCTCCAGTTGGACTTTTGCCCAGCAGCCCTTCGCCAGGTCTTGAGTTTCGCCCAGCAGCCCTTCGCCAGGACTTGGTTTTTGCCCAGCAGCCCTTCGCCAGGTCTTGAGTTTCGCCCAGCAGCCCTTCGCCAGGACTTGGTTTTTGCCCAGCAGCCCTTCGCCAGGTCTGAGTTTCGCCCAGCAGCTCTTCGCCAGGACTTGGTTTTTGCCCAGCAGCCCTTCGCCAGGTCTTGAGTTTCGCCCAGCAGCCCTTCGCCAGGACTTGGTTTCTTGACAGCCCATCGTCAGGTGCCTAGCATCCCTTCGCTAGGACTTGGTTTTCGCCTAGCAACCCTTCGCCAGGACTTGGTTTCCTGACAGCCCATCGTCAGGTGCCTAGCAGCCCTTCGCTAGGACTTTGTTTCCTGCACTCTCAAGCAGCATTGTTAGACAACAAATAACCCTTAACTTTGAATCCTTTGCCAATATCAAAACAAGGTTCGATCTGGTGCTTCCTGCACCAACAAACTCAAGTCATTAGTTGACCTACATGCTAGTCTCCATGAATTAATATTGTCCTTGAAAATTAATACTCGACTAGGAATGGTTTAGAGTAGTGTTCTCTACATCATCTAACTATCGATTCAACTAATCGATATAATGTAGATAAGAACCTACTACCCAAGGACATTATTATACTTAGTTATTTGGCAGAAATACAAAGTAAGTATAATAACCAAACATGCCTTTATTAATGATAGAATATGATACAAAATGTCCCTAGTCAATCATCATATAATTGGCTCTAGGGCTCCTACTAACAGATGATCCAATAAGGCTACGGCCAAACAAGGCCTTGTGCCTCGCCAAGACCTAGAAGCTAATTACCGAAAATCAAATTCACTTTACTATTTGATAAATTTGAATCTAACACAAGTTTCAATTAAATCTTAGATTTAACAATCAATTAAGAAAAATAATTCAAGCATCTCACAATGTACCCATAAGGCAACCATGCTTGCTGTATTGAGACATCTAGAATGGATGAGATGTTAAGGACTAATAAATTGAAAAATATTTATCATAAATATTTTTCAAAATTGTTAGAATATTTTTCTAAAAATATATTTTCAAAATAGTGCTTCAACATAATAATGTTTTTATGGAATTCATGCTTGTCTGATTGGTTATACATATTATACATTTTTCAAAAGTATATCTTTTCAAAAATTGTTTGACTCACACAATTAGACACAAACCTCTTAGGTCAACACTAATGTTTCTTGTGACACTTAGATAGTGTCAAACGGTGTTGGATGCAGGGGGAGTGTTTTATTCTTTTTAATCTTTAAAAATATTTTTTAAAAACTGTGCTTTAATTACTATCACATATGTTTTCGAAAAAGCTTATACTTTAAAAATTATTTTTTTGAAAATTATTGTTCATTTGATTTTGATAAACCCTAAAGACACAGAGGAAGTCTACTTTATGATCTACAAGGACTCCTAGGATGTATCAAATTTAGGGGGAGTCTAAATCAAAAAGAAATTATTTCTAACAAATTTTTTTTCAAAAATTATTAGATAATTCATATAATTTGAATCAAACCTTAAGACTCAGAGGAAAATTACTTGTGGTCAACAAGCTTCCTAGGACTGGGTCAAGTTTAGGGGGAGGTCAAATTAAAAGAATTATTGAATATTTCAATGTAATGTATTTTCATGCACGATATTTTCAAATCCTTCTGAAAACATAAGTAATTTCCTTAAAAATACTATCAATGTTTTATAAAAATGTTATTATGTTCAAAATTGTTTTTATAATATTTTTCTTGAGTTTGGAAAATTTTCCAGGATACTTAAGGAAATGTCCTTGTAGTTAACAAGGTTTCCTAAGATTGTGTCAGACTGGAAAAGAAACCAAGTCAAGTAAAGAATTATGTTTTTCAAAATGAGATTTCCTTAATATAAAATGCATAATATCTTTTAAAAATACTTAGATATTTCAAAAATTGCATAAGTGTTTTCAAAAGTACTTATATTGCATACTTGCATTTTTCAAGCTCAAAATATGTTTCAAAAAGTACTTGCATTTTAAAAATGTTCGAATTACTTGTTCAAAATATAATGCTTTCGAAAGTACTAATATTTTCAAGGTACTAATGCTCACAAAATACAAATTTTAAGAAGAATACAAATATCTTTCAAGTATTAACATGTTTCAAAGAACAACTTTATCCAATCTTTTCAAAAGTGGAAAAGTGCCGACTTTTTTACATTTTTTTTCAAGTATGTTTCTAAAATTTGCACAAAATGCTTACGCTTATGTTTCAAGTGCACAAAATTCTTTCCGAGTAAAGATATACTTTCAAAAATTATACTAAGCACTTTTAAAAGATTTTTTATTGTTGGTGTAAGCGTTTTTGGTGATTTTTGATGTATGACAAAGGGGGAGAGGTGCACTTAAGTTAGAAAATTTTTGTTGTCTTCCAGAAGGATCAAAAAGGAAAATCCAAATGTTTTTCAAAAAGGGGAAAAGTAAGCTTAAGTTAGAAGTTTTTCTTTTTTTCTCCCAAAAGATCAAAACTTATTTTCAAAACTTAGATCAGTTTTTTCAAGGAATATAACTTAGTCCCTTCAATCAATCTAACTTAAGATATTGTCAAACATCAAAAAGGGAGAGATTGTTGGTGCAAGTCGCATCAGTGATATCCTCCTTTATGTGTTTCAATGTTTGACAATATGCTTATGTCAGTGATACATTAAACAAGGGAAGGGTGAGTGAAGAAAACTGGACCAAGGTGAACCAAAGTCCTAGTTAACCTAGGCACGAAGTCCCGGTTCGAAGAATTGGGCACTAAGTCCTGATCATGGATTGGGCACTAAGTCCTGGCCGAGGGCTGGGCACCTAAGACCTGACCGAGGGTTAGGCACGATGACCTGGTTCGAGGAATTGGGCACTAAGTCCTGGCCGAGGGTTGGCCACCGAAGACCTGGTTCGAGGAATTGGGCACGAAGACCTGGCCGAGGGTTGGGCACCTAAGTCTTGGACCTAGGGTTTGGGCACGAAGTCTTGGTCCAAGGGATTGAGCAACTTAGCTGAGCGATGACTAAGGACAGAAGTAGAGACGGGTCGAGATTCGGACGTCTCGAGATCCGAGAGTATCGAAGGCTAAGCAAATGTTCACCCGAATAGACTAGGTGGCAACCGTCTCCTGAGAGGAGTAGGTGAAAGGCGTGCTCCCGGGGGTGGGAACTTGCGTCGGTTTGACCTAGGATTTCGTGCAAATCTGAAGTCAGAACCAAGTCCTTAAGGTTAAGAATGTGTGTATATTTGCTTTATATTTGTGTATCATGCAGGTACCTTGAATGGAAGACAAAGCAGGCAACGGGGCTGGAACCCAAAGCAGCTAGGCACCCCCATTGATGGGGGCGCCCCAAAGGATCCAGGCGCCCCCATCAACAGGGGCACCTGAGTCAAAGAAGGAAAAATAGGAAGAAGGAACAGATATTAGCGATATACAGGGCCGAGTCATGTGTATTTGTGCTGCGAGTTCAAAGTAGAGATAAGCTTGACTAGGTTCATTCAGTGCCTGGTCAGCCCAAGAAGCTTATCAGCTGCGGCGAGTTCGGCGCGGAGATGAGGTTTGATCAAGCCATTGGGGCACCCAATGATCCAGGCGCCCGAATGAGTATAAAAGGGCTTCGACCCCAAGGCCAACAATTCAAGATCCATTATGAGCTTTTGACTGACGACAAAGTGCTAAAGATGAGCTTACGACTGGGAGGCTCCAGGAGAAGTGTGCGGCACTTCGGAGTCCATATGGCAATCTTCGCCATTTTGTTTTGTTTGCGTTTATTATTCTGCACTTAATTTTATATTTTGATTTAATTATTGCATTGTAAGACAGTTTCTCCGCTTCTGGAAGTCGGAAGAAGCCAATAGTGGATGGCTTCCGTGCTTAGCCTTGGATGTATGACCCTGGGGGGTTGGGAACCAAGTAAATCCATGTGCATCGGTCGTCTGTTTTTTTGTTCTTTCTTTATGTTTAATATTGTAACAATAATTTCTGGTATTATTGGATTTTAGATTTTTCTAGCATTTTTTGATATTTAGCATTTTTTGGATTAAAAAGAAGAAAAAAATTAAAGGTCGAGTGGGGATCGATCCCGCGACCACAAGGCAAGCAGTGACTTAAGCAAATCCAAGAACAGCTGGGCTAGGGTATCAAGCACAGAAAAGATGAAACGAAAAAATTATAGTGATTAGCCATTTTATGAAGAGTATCAAATCTTCACTTAAGTGAGTAAGACCCCATTAGGACTTGGAGGGCGCGAAGCCAGGGAAGCTGCGAAATAGGAAAAGTTTTTTCTTTTCTTCCTCTTGAAGTAGAAACTAGGCTTCTCCTAGGGCAAGGTGAAGTTTCTTGCAAGGAAGAGAAAAGAGTTACATAGAAATTCGAGATACTAGTGATTTCTTCAAAAAGAGTAAGTAAATCACTCACTGCAATAGGAGTGCTTCGCATGTAGTTTCTCATTGTAGAACCTTGTTTTTGATTTATGTCATGCTTGGAGAATGGCTTATTGTGTGATTAATTTCTCAATACATTTTTTTCATAGAACTTGAATTGGAGTAGATTTTTATGTATGTATCTAATGGAGACCAATTCTGAAAGTCCCAAATTAGTTTGGTAAGGCACCAAGGTGCTCGATGAAAGTCCAGTAAGAAAGGTAGGTTTGTAGTGCAAAGATTTATGTAAAAGAAAGATAGCTTGATAAGTATACATTAATAAGAGTATTTCTTTTGTAAGTGACATGTACCGGGCAAAAGAGGCCCACAAAGTAATAGGTGCGTGGCTCTACCCGAACTATAGGATGCGCGCATGGTAATGATCCATGGTCAGTGTCAAGGCCTGAGAAAGTTTTATTATTTTGAAGTATGAGTATATGAAGTGTTTCAATTTCTAAAGTGCATGTTTGTTATGTGATACATGTTATGTTAAGCATTTAAAAAAGACAAGAAGTGTTTTAAGTATGGAAAGTGTCATTAGTAAGTTTCAAAGAAATTTAAGCATGTTATTTGCAATGTTTTATGCTGTATGTTTTCATTGATTGGTATAAGTTATGAGTTTCATGTTAAGTATTTCAGTGTGTTTTGAAGCAGCATTTTGAAAAGAGATGTTTATCTTATCGTGGATTGTGAGTTAGGATTTACTTACTAAGCATTTTCTTATTAGTTGCATTTCCTTTATTGTAGACAAAGGTAAAGAAAAAGCATAAGTTAAGAGGCGAAGGACTTGCATTGATATCAGTGCCGACCTGGAAGAGATCTTTGGCTAGTCTTGTGAACATGTGTTTTGTTTTTGAATTGAATGAGATTTTTAAACTCGCATAGGGTTAAGTTGGTACAACTCTAGGTTTTGCTTAATTTTATTTTTGTTAATCTCGCAGATTCTAATTTCAAGTTATCGGATTCGTTTTGAGTTGCTAAATGTATAAAAACTAGTATAGAGTATAGAAATGGAGTATGTCTTTGTATACTGGAGGTATGTGATTGGGACTTTTGAAACAAGTTTTCAGGTCTGAAATGCAGGTTTTCAGGCGTGCCAGTCGACTGGTTCAGAACCAGTCGACTGCCCTATCGAACAGTAGCTTCTGTTCGACGCACCAGGTGACTGCCACGAGGCCAGTCGACTGGTGCCGCGCCCAGAAACTTGCTGTGACCGATACCAGTTGACTGGCTATATAGCAGTCGACTGGTACCATTAAAAAGAAGTTGTGTAGAGCAGCTGGTTAGTGCTTTAGTGTTACAACTAAGAGGTCTAGGGGTCAATTCCTGGCCAAGCTAATAAAATTAAAGTTGTTTTGTTTTTTTTGAAAAAAAAAGAGAGAAGGAAGAAAAAAAAAATTCATAGCAAGTTAAAGGAAGTCAAGTAGTTATAATCTAAGGCTAAGAATAAGGGTAAAGTTAAGGTCCAGTAAATGTGGCGCCCGCCTTAAGGGAGAATGTTAGAGAAGGCGGGTCGTCACAAATATTCTGCTGCTACTAACGCTCTGTTTAAGTACGAACCGAAAAGCTTACGATTTACCGCAAAGATTTTTAAAGGTCGATATTCACCCCCCTCTATCGATGGCACCGGTCCTACAAAATATACCAAGGGTAGACTTGGATTGGAATTTACCTATGTAGTCTTTTGTGTTTAAGATATGGACATACAGCCAATGACCTTAGATAATGTAGGTTGGGTGGATTATAGTAATATATTTCGTAGGGGGTCTTATTATGTCTTTTATTGATTAAAATCCTATTTTGAATATAGCAGGCAGTGCTAACTGCTTCTGCTAAAAAATGGTTAGCCAAGTTATATTCATTAAGCATGGTCCTAGCTACTTCTTGGAGGATTCTGTTTCGTCTTTCAAATAAGTCATTTTGTTGGGAGTCCTAGGGCAGGAAAATCATGAAAATATTAATTTGTGTTGCAGAATTCAGTAAATTTTAAGTTTTCGAATTCACCCCTATGATCACTTCGAATTCTTTTAATTTCAGTATTCTTTTGATTTTCAAGAATTTTAGTTAATGTCCTAAAGATTCAAGACATTGATCTTTGGTTTTAATAAATTGGACTCAAGTGAATTTAGAATAGTCATTAATTATAACTCAGCAGTACCAATTTTCGCTTAGTGACTTGACTCCGTGAGAATCAAATAGGTGCAGGTGTAGGAGCTCAAGTACAGATTGGGTCAGGTCAGGCTGGGTAAGTTTGTGGGTAGACTTGTCTGTTTACCCTGTTGACATGGACCACAAACCGAATTTTCAAGATTCCTAAGTTGGGTATACCCTTTATTAGTCCTTTTTGGCTGAGTCTGAAGATTAGCTTTAGGTTGGCATGTCCTAATCTTCTATGCCAGAGTATAGTTCTTCTACTTAAGTCAAATAACACTTAAGTGAGGTAGGTAGGTTTATGACATAAATGTTATTTTTTCTAAGTCCTTTAGGTAACCTCTGAGTCTTGTAAGTTCCTAATCAGGTAGTTTTGGTTGGTAAAAGTGACTAAGTATCCAATATCACAGAGCTGACTAATACTGAGTTAATTAAATTTAAAATTGTCAACCAAAAGGACCTTTTCGATTGTAAAGTCGGAGCTCAGTTCAATGTTACCTAAATTGATTACCTTAAGTGTAGCGTTGTTGCCAAATGCCACTGTTCCTAGGTCATTGTATTTTAGTTTGGTGAACTTTGACTCATCTCCAGTCATATGTCTAGAGCACCCACTATCCAACAACCACTGGTCAAAATCATTATGCTCCTACACATAAAGTGACTTAGTTTGGATCCAGTTTAGTAGAAGTATAGGATAGGTGGTTCAAGTTCACTTGCCTAATCTGTCTCACACAATTTAAGTGATCAAGCATGTTAAACCTATGATGATTTTATGAGATAGAGTTTAGTCTAACCAGTTTGATCTGATTAGATGGATTGAACAAAAAAATTTGAAAAAGACTGAGAAATGTTTGAAAACAAATTTTTGAAAAAGATTTTTAAAAAAAAATTAAGAAAAATTTGAAAATGAATTTTTGAAACAGATAAAGATAAATTTGAAAAAGAATTTTTGTGATGAGAAAAAATTAACAAGATTTGGATTGATCTAACTTTTATTCATCCTAACCATCTTACCCATTACTAAGTGACAAAATAGGGTTCCTTATTTGTTTTATGAGATGCTTTCAATTTTACCTTGGAGATTAGGTTAAGTCTAAGATATAGTTGAACCTTAAGTTAGATTCATATTTAATAATTAGTAATTTAAAAATAAACTTAAATATTGGCTTTCAGAATTTGGCAAGGCACTGGGGCCTTCTTTGGCCTTAGCCTTATTGGATCAACAACCCGTTCCTAGACAAAACCGCATAAAGAAATAGTATTTTTAAATTCCTTGTTCAGAAACCTGTAGGATCGGTGTCGGTCGATAGGGGGGGTGAATATCGACTGGTAATTTTCTTTGAAAACATCGTCATTTGTTCGTCTTTCTATCAGAGTAAGTACGTAGCGGAAATATAAAATAAACTAAAGAAAGACAGGAGACAGGCGGATTTATTTTCTTGGTTCCCAACTCCCCAGGGTCAGTACGCCCAAGGCCTATGTACTCAGCATGAGTCCACTATTGGTCTCTTTTTCGGAATTTCTGGAGGCGGAGAATACCCGTCTTACAGTTCGAATTACAAGCACAAAAGAAGTAAATAAATACAACTCGTAAATAAAAAGCAAACCAAAAAATAACTTGGCCAACCCTGGAAGTCCGAAGCACTGTGCACTTCTTCTGGAGGCTCCTTGGTCGAAGAGCTTCATCGTAGCATTTTTGCTTTGCACAGAATGCTTTAGGGGATGTAGAAAGTGTTGTACTCAAGTGAGGGGTTGAACCCATTTATATACTACGTTCTTGGGCCCCTGAGGGCTCTTGGGCGCCTGCCATGTCGTGGTCAAAACTTCATCGTAGCACCGAAATTGCAGCTTGGATAAACCTGGCCTTCCCAGGCGCCTGGGAAGTGTTGGGATCTATGGGCAAAAAATATTTAAAATTCACAGCGGAAATAAGATCCTCGAGCGATCCATGTGAAAGATAACTCATACAAAGTGAATTTACAAAAACCCTATCGTATAGGTATGCCTTTGGCACGTGCCCTTCGCTTATCCCACTTATCCGAGGTATGTCAGATCTCTTGCATGTTCAAGTGTCCGTGGCTCTATGCATATCCACAAAACACAATCTTTGACTTAGAGAGGAACCACCTTAGTTGTGCTAGCAACTTGGGATGGTTCACAAAGCAAAAGAACTTCCACTAGGGAGTTTTGGACAAGGAGGAAGAAAGAAGAAGAAGAGAAGTGCTCTACTTTAGCTTTTGACAAGAGGGGGTATTTATACTCATCTAATGAATACCAAGGGTCTATGTCCCTTGAGCTCCTCTCATCTTAATGCTAATAAAACCCAATGAATACCAAGCCTTTTGGTATCCCTTGAGACTCTTAATATTCTATTCATCTAATGAATAGAATGCCTCTTAGCCTTCCTCTTAAATAATTTTTATTAAACCATTTAATGAATATTATCCATAATTAAGTGGTGGAGTCTAATCTAGATGAGTCTAACTCAAATTAGACTCACTCCCATAATCTAATTAGATTCACTTGAGTCTAAATCAATTAATCCAATTCGGATCAAATCTTAGTCAAACTAAGATCAATTAATCTCCGAAGCATCGTGTCCTTAGTGTGTGACCCAATAGGTTCTCGTAACGTTGGCAATGTGTCTAAACCACTTTAGACACATAAGTAATGAGTGACATCTAGCAATGCATCATTGCTACCCAAGTGATGAGAAAGTCGAGATCCGACTTAACCTCCGTGACTATGACAATGTATGACCTTGTCCTTCTATCATTGATATCTAGATTGACCAATGAGGCATAGACCATATCATCCACAATCAATCTTTGTGTTTCTTGATCCCCGAGTAGACTCACTCAAATAAATGAGCTCAATATCTCATATTGACTCATTTGAGTATAACCATGCGTTTTAGTAGTCCTACTCGATCAAGGGGCCCACAGATATCACTCCCGTCATATGGGAGGGATAAATCTCATCTACATCACTCACATCCCTCTGCTTAATTTATTATATACCCAGTGATCGCTTTATAGTCCACCTTATTACAGGTGAGGTTTGATGATACCAAAGTACATAACTCCTTATGTAGGGAACCGTAGTGACTTCAGGTCTAAGGACTATTCCTACTCATAGTCACATGAGAAAGTTTATGACACTCATATGACAATCTATGAAACTTTCTCATGGCGGGTCAATTCAGTACACATTCTCTAATGTATACTCATGTGTCAACTTGATATCACATATCCATGATTTGTGAGCTCATGTCATCGGTTGACCTTGTAACGCCCCAAATTTTCCTCTAGAACGATGTAATAATTAAAGATGTGGCCAAGAATAAAATTATGAATTTAAAGGGAGAAATTTTGAATAAAGAAGATATTAAGCACCTTCTTGATATATGGTGAATGGGTGCGATAATTATGTTTATATGCTACATTAATATTATGCTTGACATCATGCACATGAATGAATGAATAATGATATGAATATGCATGTGTATGAACTAAATGGGTAGCATTCTCTTGTTGGGCTTTGGTTACATGGGCTTGAAGAAAATAAAAAGGAAAAGAAAGCAAAAAGAAAAGGAGGTGCCAAGGATTGAACCTTGGACCTCAAAGGAAAGCAAAGCCTTAAGAATATTCATGTAACCAATTCACCTAGAAAGGGAGTGCTATTAGAAGAGGATGGGGAATTGTAGATAAGTGGGAAAGAAGATGAAGAGACACAAAAAAATTGAAGAGACACCATTAAAGAGGTGCTTGCCTCTTTACTCATTATAAAAGGCCATGAAGAGGAGGAAATGCCTAATGCATTTCGACCAAGAAACCTTTCCCTTTTCTCTCCACCAAACTCTTCTCCTTCCTCCTCTCCCTCACCGAAATTCTAGAGCCCCTTGCAGCCCAAAACCGAATCACAAACCTAGAGAAACCGAAAGAAGAAAAGAAGAGAAGAACAAGAGGATTTCTAGATTTTAAGAGGTCTTTTCTTCTCCAAAATTTGGAGATTTTTTGGGAACATAAGCACAAGTGGTAAGACTCCCTCACCTGCAACATAATGGCTTTTTATGTGTTTTTATGATTTTTATGTTTGCTTGTGATGTTGGGTGAAAGGAAATGGAAGAAAACCTTGAGAGATGTTTCGGCCATAAAGGGGTACTCCCTTTTCTATGTCCAAAAACTTAAAGGAAGAGTTCATGAAATTGTTACTACCTTTTTGTAATGAATATATGATGGATACATGGTGTTTGAATGCCCTCCATGATGTAAAGGACTTGGAAGAATTCGGCCAAGTCATGAAATGGATAAATGTTTATGCATGAAGTAGGCTATTGCTCTAATGATTGTTTCCTTGCTATATAAATGTTTTAGGCCACGAAAATTTGTGGAATCTATGCTAAGGGACCCCTGTAACATTCATCCAAGGGACCTTAAATTATGCCTTAAAACAGATTTTTATAGACCTTCATGAAGTTATAGTTAAACCAAGTAATATGCATGTGATTGGGTGTTTTATTTCATGATGGAAATAATTTTATACCTTAGGGTCAGTACCTTATCTAAGTTGTTTGAGCCTAAACTCATGCTTCATTCCATGTATTGATGTTTGGAAAAATGCTACATGTACCCATATGCATGATAATCCAAATAGAACTCTAGATCATACACCTAGACTAGTGTTTGGTGAAGTACAAACTACTTTTGCACTTGTGAATGAATTCTTATGAAAAATATACTTTTATTCCCATGTTATGCGAATGATTATACTATGAAATCCCTACTGTGAGGTTCGACAAATTACAAGAATAGGGGTTAAGAATAGGTTCGAGTACAAAGCATGCCCCTAAACTAGTGTTTAATGAAGCCTAGACTACCTTTATGCTTGTATATGACCTTAATGGTAAAATATGTTTTTGTTTACATGTTATATGAACTTTTATACCATGTTATACATACTGTGAATTTTGGCCAATTACTAGAATAAAGGCTAAGAATAAGTTCAAGTACAATTCATGCACCTAAACTAGTGTTTAGTGAAGTCTAGACTACCAGTGTACTTGTAAATGACCTCTTATGTAATGTATGTTTTTATTTCCATGATTATATGACTCTTATGCTATGATATCCTTGCTATGAAGTTTCGGCCAGCATGTATTAAGATGAGAAAAGAAAGATTAAACTAACATATTGCCTTAATTAAGACAAGCATGTTATAAGTATGATGTATTGATGAAACTAGCATGATGGTTGCTTCACTTACATGTGTTAAAAGAAAGGTCCTTCCATGTCTTGCTATTTATGCTAATGATTATGCCATGAAAGTATGCCTATGTTTATGAATGATTGAATGTCTATAGTACATGCAATATGAAAGAAAGAAAGAATGCATGTTCTATATATGAATGTATGCTTATGATTATGAATGATTGAATGTCTATAGTACATGCAATATGAAAGAAAGAAAGAAAGAAAGGAATGCATGTTCTATATGAAAGAAAGAAAGAAAAGAAAATAATGCATATATGTATTTTACTTTAAAGAATAGCTTGTACCGGGTCTTGAAAAAGATCCACGGTTCTGGACTACCGAAGCTGTCCTTAGGCTGAAAGATAGTAAGCCTAGAATGTAGACCCATGTAGGTCGGGATTAGCTACCTCGCATCCTACATAGGGGTATGCGCACAAAAGAAAGAATGGGCACAAAGCCGGGGACCCCAAAGAAGATGATGTATATGATTTTAAAATATTATTTAGTATGTTTTCCAAAGAGTATCTTAATGTTTTGAAATGCACATGTTCTATGTTTATATGTGTTCATGTATCTTATGTGGCTTATGAATTTTATGCTATCCATGAAATGTTATATGTTTTAAAATGCATGCGACGTACGGATTTATTGAGTAGGAAAGAGCTTACTAAGTTTTATACTTATAGTTTGTTTGCTTATATTGCAGACCAACATAGAAATTTCTGAGGAATGGGCAGCTGAAGAAGGGCTAATGTGTGTGGTGGTGACTTGACTGATCGATCCACTTTAATGCCATCTATAGATTTAGTTCTTATTTCTAATAAGACATATGTTGCTACTTTATGCATGATACTTGCTAGTTCTTTTGGAGTTTATTTAAGTATGGATGTTATTAGATGTTATGTGATGTTATTACTTCCTTATCGTTGCATATGCTTTTAGTTATGTTTCATTTCCGCTGTAAATGTTAGATCCATACGCAATGATATAAGTAAGTAAGAAAAAAAAAAGTTAAAGGTAATGCGCCGCCTAACGGTAAGGGGCGGGCGTTACAGTATGGTATCAGAGCAGTTTATCATGTCACTACACGCACATCAAGCCTACCTCCTGCCACTTCCAAGTAAGAAATTCTATACTTGCCTTATTTCATGTGTATGTTGATAGCTTAATTATGCAAGTATGATTCATGATATGTATGATGGAAGCATGATCTTACCTTGGATAAAACTAGGAAGATACCTTATCATGTCTTGTAATGACAATGATTTAAGATGTATATGAATGGAAACCTAAGGTAGTACCTTACCTTACCTTATAGTGAAAAAAAAGGGTTACAAATGCATGTATATACATGAAAATGATAAATGATCTTATACTAGCTTATTGTTGTAATATGAAAACATCATGGCTAGAAGAAGTACTAGAATTAATGATATCTTAGGATAGAGAGTACTCTTAGGATATGTAAATATGAATGATACCTTACCTTACTTTATGATATCGAATACTTTAGAGTTTGATATGCGGGTAGGAATAACAATCACTTATATTAGCCTTACTTGTCTTTTATGAAGAAATGAGATTATATCATTAAAATTAATTTAGAGGATGAAATGAAAAAGTAGAGTAATAATATGAATAATGAAATTGATGAAATATAAGTATTATAGTATAATATGTAGATTGTTTATGAATGATAGTATGTTTCAAACTTTAGTAAGAGGTGTAGTATGAAGTTAGAGATAGAATTGTGATAAAGTGATGTAAGTAAGTAGTAGTTAGTTAACAAAGATGTAAGAGAGTAAAACAGGAGAGAAGTAATAAAGAGAAGAGAGAGTTTGCTATTGAAGCAAAAAAAAAAAACAAGAGTAGTGATTGATCTAAGTAAAATGAATAACTAAGAGAGCGTAAGTAGATCTGTAAGGGAATTAATGAACAAGAGTAGTGAGACTGTAGAGTTGAAAGAGAACTTTAAAAGAAAGGATAGTTATTTATAAGAAACAGCTAGAGTTGAGATGTTTAAGTTAAGTTTAAAGAAGAAAAATGTGCAGTAGTGTGTAAGAAGGACAGATAGACCATACAAGAATGAATTGAGGATGATATGAAACGAGAATATCCCGAGTTGTTTTAAGTTCGAGGATGAACTTTTCAGAAGGGAGGGTGGATTGTAACGCCCCAAATTTCCCTCTAGAACGATATAATAATTGAACATGTGGCCAAGAATAAAATTATAAATTTAAAGGGGGAAATTTCGAATAAAGAAGATATAAAGCACCTTCTTGATATATGGTGAATGAGTGCGATAATTATGTTTATATGCTACATTAATATTATGCTTGACATCATGCACATGAATGAATGAATAATGATATGAATATGCATGTGTATGAACTAAATGGGTAGCATTCTCTTGTTGGGCTTTGGTTACATGGGCTTGAAGAAAATAAAAAGGAAAAGAAAGCAAAAAGAAAAGGAGGTGCCAAGGATTGAACCTTGGACCTCAAAGGAAAGCAAAACCTTAAGAATATTCATGTAACCAATTCACCTATCAAGGGAGTGCTATTAGAAGAGGATGGGGAATTCTAGATAAGTGGGAAAGAAGATGAAGAGACACAAAAAAATTGAAGAGACACCATTAAGGAGGTGCTTGCCTCTTTACTCATCATAAAAGGTCATGAAGAGGAGGAAATGCCTAATGCATTTCGACCAAGAAACCTTTCTCTTTTCTCTCCACCAAACTCTTTTCCTTCCTCCTCTCCCTCACCGAAATTCTAGAGCCCCTTGCAGCCCAAAACCGAATCACAAACCTAGAGAAACCAAAAGAAGAAAAGAAGAGAAGAACAAGAGGATTGCTAGATTTTAAGAGGTCTTTTCTTCTCCAAAATTTAGAGATCTTTTGGAAACATAAGCACAAGTTTTAGGACTCCCTCACCTGTAACATAATGGTTTTTTATGTGTTTTTATGATTTTTATGTTTGCTTGTGATGTTGGGTGAAAGGAAATAGAAGAAAACCTTGAGGGAAGTTTCGGCCATAAAGGGGTACTCCCTTTTCTATGTCCAAAAACTTAAAGGAAGAGTTCATGAAATTGTTACTACCTTTTTGTAATGAATATATGATGGATACATGGTGTTTGAATGCCCTCCATGATGTAAAGGACTTGGAAGAATTCGGCCAAGTCATGAAATGGATAAATGTTGATGCATGAAGTAGGCTATTGCTCTAATGATTGTTTCCTTGCTATATAAATGTTTTAGGCCACGAAATTTTGTGGAATCTATGCTAAGGGACCCCTATAACATTCATCCAAGGGACCTTAAATTATGCCTTAAAACAGATTTTTATAGACCTTCATGAAGTTATAGTTAAACCAAGTAATATGCATGTGATTGAGTGTTTTATTTCATGATGGAAATAATTTTATATCTTAGAGTCAGTACCTTATCTAAGTTGTTTGAGCCTAAACTCATCTTCATTCCATGTATTGATGTTTAGAAAAATGTTACATATACCCATATGCATGATAATCCAAGTAGAACTCTAGATCATACACCTAGACTAGTGTTTGGTGAAGTACAAACTACTTTTGCACTTGCGAATGAATTCTTATGAAAAATATGCTTGTATTCCCATGTTATGTGAATAATTATACTATGAAATCCCTACTATGAGGTTCGACAAATTACAAGAATAGGGGTTAAGAATAGGTTCGAGTACAAAGCATGCCCCTAAACTAGTGTTTAATGAAGCCTAGACTACCTTTATGCTTGTATATGACCTTAATGGTAAAATATGTTTTTGTTTACATGTATATGAACTTTTATACCATGTTATACATACTGTGAATTTTGGCCAATTACTAGAATAAAGGCTAAGAATAAGATCAAGTATAATTCATGCACCTAAACTAGTGTTTAGTGAAGTCTAGACTACCAGTGTACTTGTAAATGACCTCTTATGTAATGTATGTTTTTATTTCCATGATTATATGACTCTTATGCTATGATATCCTTGCTATGATGTTTCGGCCAGCATGTATTAAGATGAGAAAAGAAAGATTAAACTAACATATTGCCTTAATTAAGACAAGCATGTTATAAGTATGATGTATTGATGAAACTAGCATAATGGTTGCTTCACTTACATGTGTTAAAAGAAAGGTTCTTCCATGTCTAGCTATTTATGCTAATGATTATGACATGAAAGTATGCCTATGTTTATGAATGATTGAATGTCTATAGTACATGCAATATGAAAGAAAGAAAGAATGCATGTTCTATATATGAAAGTATGCTTATGATTATGAATGATTGAATGTCTATAGTACATGCAATATGAAAGAAAGAAAGAAAGAAAGAAAGGAATGCATGTTCTATATGAAAGAAAGAATGAAAAGAAAAGAATGTATATATGTATTTTACTTTAAAGAATGGCTTGTACCGGGTCTTGAAAAAGATCCACGGTTCTGGACTACCGAAGCTGTCCCTAGGCTGAAAGATATTAAGCCTAGAATGTAGACCCCTGTAGGTCGGGATTAGCTACCTCGCATCCTACATAGGGGTATGCGCGCAAAAGAACGAATGGGTACAAAGCCGGGGACCCCAAAGAAGATGATGTATATGATTTTAAAGTATTATTTAGTATGTTTTCCAAAGAGCATCCTAATGTTTTGAAATGCACATGTTCTATGTTTATATGTCTTCATGTATCTTATGTGCCTTATGAATTTTATGCTATCCATGAAATGTTATATGTTTTAAAATGCATGCGACGTACGGATTTAGTGAGTAGGAAAGAGCTTACTAAGTTTTATACTTATAGTTTGTTTGCTTATGTTGCAGACCAACATAGAAATTTCTGAGGAATGGGCAGCTGCAGGAAGGGCTAATATGTGTGGTGGTGACTTGACTGATCGATCCACTTTAATGCCATCTATAGATTTAGTTCTTATTTCTAATAAGACATATGTTGCTACTTTATGCATGATACTTGCTAGTTCTTTTGGAGTTTATTTAAGTATGGATGTTATTAGATGTTATGTGATGTTATTACTTCCTTATCGTTGCATATGCTTTTAGTTATGTTTCATTTTCGCTGCAAATGTTAGATCCATACACAATGATATAAGTAAGTAAGAAAAAAAAAGTTAAAGGTAACGCGCCGCCTAACGGTAAGGGGCGGGCGTTACAGACCTACATGCTAGTCTCCATGCATTAATATTATCCTTGAATATTAATGCTTGACTAGGAAAGGTTTAGTATAGTGTTCTCTACATTATCTTACTATCGATTCAACCAATCGATATGATGTAAATAAGAACCTACTACCCAAGGACATTATTATACTTAGTTATTTGACACTAATATAAAGTAAGTATAATAACCAAATATGCCTTTATTACTGATAGAATATAATACAAAAAGTCGCTAGTCAATCATCACATAATTGGCTCTAGGGCTCATACTAACAATCTCCCACTAGCACTAGTGTCAATCACTATAATATCTAATACCGAGTGACCTAGTGTGACCATCATGCTTCTTCTATGCCAAAGCCTTGGTCAAAAGATCTGTGATGTTAGCATCAGTGAGTACTCTGCATATCCTCACATCTCCTTTATCGATGATCTCTTGAATGAGATGGAAGCGCCGTAGTATGTGTTTGGTTTGTTGATGAGAGCGAGGTTCTTTAGCCTGTGCAAAAGCCCAATTATTGTCACAATAGAGGTCTATCGGGTCTGATATGCTAGGAACCACACCAATCTTTGTAATAAATTTCCGGATCCAAATAGCCTCTTTTGCTGCATCAGACGTAGCAATATACTCAACCTCTATTGTAGAATCTGCGACTGTGTCTTGCTTTGAACTCTTCCAACTCACAGCGCCACCATTCAAGCAAAATACATACCCTGACTGCGATCTGAAATCATCCCTATCGGTTTGGAAGCTTGCACCATTGTAACCCTTTACAGCTAGCTCCTCATTGCCTCCAAATATCAAGGAATATTCTTTCGTCCTTCATAAGTACTTAAGAATATTCTTGACAGCTGTCCAGTGACTTTCACCTAGATCTGACTAGTATCTGCTCGTCATGCTCAAAGCATACGAGACATCTGGACAAGTACAAAGCATGGCGTACATGATAGATCCTATAGAAGATGCATAAGGAATCTGATCCATGCGGTCTCTCTCCTCTGTAGAAGAGGGACATTGAGTCTTCGAAAGACTCACACTATGTGACATCGGCAGAAATCCCTTCTTGGAATTCTGCATGACAAAACGATTAAACACCTTGTCAATATATGTACTCCGACTCAAGTCAAGCAATCTCTTAGATCTATCTCTATAGATCTAAGATGCCTAGGATATAGACTGCTTCACCTAAGTCTTTCATTGAAAAATAATTCCCTAGCCATGTCTTCACAGACTGTAGTGAAGGGATATCATTTTCAATGAGAAGTATGTCATCTACATACAAAATTAGGAAGATCACTGTGCTCCCACTAACCCTCTTGTAGACACAGGGTTCATCTTCATTCTTGATGAAACCAAACTCTTTGATTGCATCATCGAATCGAAGATTCCAGCTTCGAGAAGCTTGCTTTAATCCATAAATGGACCTTTGCAACTTACATACCTTTCCAGCATGCTCTGGAACTACAAAACCCTCAGATTGTGTCATGTACACATCCTCGAGTAGATTCCCATTTAGGAATGCGGTTTTGACATCCATCTGCCAGATCTTGTAATCATGGTAAGCTGCAATAGCAAGCATGATCCGAATAGACTTAAGCATCGCAACTGGTGAAAAAGTTTCATCATAGTCAATACCATGAATCTTCTTAAAACCTTTAGCTACCAACCGCCCTTTATAGGTATGCATAAACCATCCATGTCAGTCTTTCTTTTAAATACCCACTTAGACTCAATGGGTTTAATCCCCTCAGGTGGATCAACTAAAGTCCATACTTGGTTAGTGTACATGGATTCCATTTTGGACCTTATGGCCTCTACCCATTTCTCAGAATCTGGGATGATCACAACTTCTTGATAGGATGTAGGCTCGTTTAACTCAACAAGCATAACGTCATCATGGTCAGACAAGAGAAATGAATATCTCTCAGGCTGACGACGTATCCTATCAGATATGCGAAGAGGTTGGTCTACTTGAACATGTTGTTGCTTCACAACTTCTTGTGCAATAATCTCATGATCCACAACATCTTGTGGTGCCTGTTCAATGTCCATCAAGACCTCCGTACTATCTGCATCTTAAACTTCTTCAAGATGGATTTTACTCCACTATTTCTTCTAGAAATAATTTCTCTTTCTAGAAAAAAGTCATTTCTAGTGACAAACACTTTGCCTAGAGTTGGATTATAGAAGTAATATCCCTTCGTTTCCTTGGGATATCCTATAAAATATCACTTATCAGATTTGGGTCTTAGTTTATCTGAGACTTGACGTCAAATGTAAGCCTCACAACCCCAAATCCTCATAAAAGATATCGTGGGCCTCTTCTCAGTCCATATCGTATATGGTGTCTTTATGACAACCTTTGATGGAGCTCGGTTAAGTGTGAAAAGAGTCATCTCTAGAGCGAATCCCCAGAAGGAAGTAGGAAGATCTGTCTGACTCATCATCGATCATACCATATCTAATAGGGTACGATTTCTCCGCTCGGACACTCCATTCCACTGTGGTGTTCCAGGTAGAGTGAGTTGGGATATGATCCCACACTCTGCTAGATGGTCACGAAACTCTTGGCTAAGGTATTCACCACCTTGATCTGATCGAAGCATCTTAATACTCTTGCCAAGTTGGTTTTGTACTTCACTTTTGAATTCTTTAAACTTTTCAAAGGATTTCGACTTATGTTTCATTAGATACACATAGTCGTATCTACTGTCATCATCAGTGAAAGTGATGAAGTACTGATAGTCTCCTCTAGCTGCGACATTGAAGGGGCCACATACATCAGTATGTATGAGTCCTAACAAGTGTGTCGCTCTTTCGCCGTGTCCACTAAATGGAGTCCTGGTCATCTTGCCTAGAAGACAAGATTCACATGTCTCATATGATTCAAAATCAAATGAGTCCAGTAATCCATCCTTATAGAGCTGGGATATGCGACTCTCATTTATATGTCCCAAGCGATAATGCCAGAGATATGTTTGGTTCAAATCATTTGGTTTGAACTATTTGGTATTTATGTTATAAATTGAGTTTTCTAGGTCTAGAACATAGAGTCCATTCATAAGTGGTGCACTACAATAGAACATGTCATTTAACATTATAGAATAACATTTGCCCTTTATGATAAATGAAAAGCCTTTCTTGTCCAAACAAGATACTGAAATTATGTTCTTAGTTAATGCAGGTACATAAAAGCACTCCTCTAGTTCTAAGATAAGCCCAGTGGGCAAAGACAAGGAATATGTTCCTACAGCTATAGCAGCAACTCTTGCTCCATTGCCTACTCGTAGGTCTACTTCGCCCTTTGTCAATGATCTAGCTCTTCGAAGGCCCTATACATTAGTACAAATGTGAGATGCACAACCAGTATCTAATACCCAAGAAGAAGAAATAGATTGACTTCTATAACAAAAATACCTGAGATAGAAGTCTCACTTCTTTACTTCCTCTAGGTAGATTGTGCAATTCCGCTTCCAATATCCAGTCTCACCATAGTGGAAGCAGGTCCCTTCCTTAGACACCCCGCCTTTGGCCTTCAGTGTAGTAGAGTTGGCCTTGCCTTTGGCTTGGGCCTTACCCTTGCCCTTAGGCTTCCATTTGCCTTTGCCCTTCTATACCATCAGTACATTATTGGTCTTGGTTTTCTTGAGATTGAGTTCAGCAGTTCTCAACATGCTGAGCATCTAAGACAATGACTTGTCAATTTCATTCATGTTATAGTTCATGATAAATTGACTGTACCCTTCCGGCAATGATTGCAGGATAAGATCCGTGGCCAATTCTTGGCCTAGTGGAAATCCAATCTTTCAAGGTTCTCGATATACCTAATCATCTTGAGTACGTGAGTTCCTACAGGAGTTCCTTCTTGCATCTTTCATGCAAATAGGGCCTTAGACATCTCAAACCACTCGTACCTAGCCTGCCCTTGATATAGTTATTTTAGGTGCTCAACCATATCATGTGCATCCATGTTCTCATGTTGCTTCTGAAGCTCATAGTTCATGGTGGCAAGCATGAGGCATGATACATCGAGTGCATCATCTTGATGCTTCTTGTAAGCATCTTTTTCCGCACGAGTAGCGGTAGTGGCGGATGCTTCTGGAAGAGGTTGCTCTAGGACGTACAACTTTCATTCTTGCTTGAGGACGATCCTCAAGTTTCTGTACCAGTCCAGGAAATTAGCTCCGTTGGGCTTGTCCTTCTCAAGGACGGATCGCAGAGAGAGAGTATTTGACGTGTTAGATGACATGGTGATCTACAACAGTAAAACATACAAAAATAAGTATCATATCTAGATCATTTAATTAGGTCTTTAATTAAATGATTGTCCCACTGAATCGTAGAGCTTTGATAGGGGCTAGTCATGGATGTAGGCAAACTCAATTTGCCTATACTACTAGCTCCAATCCAAAAAGTGACCATATTCATGTGGGACAAGATCCATATTATACCTCATCTTGAGTTAGTTTTGGCTAATCGCCCAAGACTTGGTATAATTAGATAGGTAATATTTTACCAATTACATCTTATGCAACTCATGGTAACCAAGGATCAAGATCCACATTATACATCATCTTGAGTTAGCTTTGGCTAATCGCCCAAGACTTAGTACAATTGTTCTCTTACCCAATTTTCCCAACTTTTGGGATATGCCTCTAAGTTTCTCAATCCAATTGAGGTGACATAGTTAAGTCTCACCCAAAGTTCGATAGCAGGACATCACAATTGTCCTCTCGCACTCTACCAAGATAAAATGTGTCGCTTTGCTTTGGCAAACCCAACAACAAATGATCAAGGTAGTTTATGAGTACCAAACTTTGGTAGGCATATCGAGTTGACTTACTTAAGATAAATATTTATCTAATCATGCACCATATACACACATTGCATATATTAACATATAAGCGATAAATGTGACATGGCTATGGCCCGTATGCTACGATCTTTTCAAGCTAATGAGAAAATCGATGGTCAACCTAGGGATAACAACTTCTCCAAGTGCATCCTTCGGTCATCATGTGTCGTACATCCTTCTTGTAACTTCATACTTCAAAGGCATTCCACTCCTCATTTTGTACATTACAAATTAGGAAAATTGAGTTACATTCGAGTCTAAATCTATTTTACAACTAGAAAAATAGAGATAAGGCACGACACGCATATCATATTATGAATTACATTACAACATGCACTCACACATATACATCCAATCATATTAGGGTTAAGGCCATAACCATGCACCATGTCTCACACACAATAGATTTAGGACATCAATTTTTACTATGATTGTAAAAATGCTCACGAGCCGAAACTAAAGGTTATAAAATTTGTTGAGTACAATTGGACCATAGTACACTTTCATATTCATATGGTAATGCTATAGACATTTAGTTTGATCAATATAAACTTTTGTATCTCAATAAATGCTCATACATTATACAATCCACAACAAAATTATGTCCTACTTTTATATCACATATAAAAGTTTTTTCTAAACTTTGTATGATCTTTTGCAAGTGGCTCTGATACCACTATTGGGATCTATGGGAAAAAATATTTAAAATTTACAGCAGAAATAAGATCCCTTTAGCGATCCATGCAAAAGAAAACTCATACAAAGTGAATTTACAAAACCCTATCATATAGGTATATCTTTGCCGCGTGCCCTTCGCTTATCCCGCTTATCCGAGGTATGCCGGATCTTTAGATGTTCAAGTGTCGGTGCCTCTATGCGTATCCACACGAACATGATTTTTGCCTCGGAGAGGAACCACCTTAGTTGTGCTAGCAACTTGGGATGATTCACAAAGCACAAGAACCTCCACTAGGAAGTTTTGGACAAGGAGGAAGAAAGAAGAAGAAGAGAAGTGCTCTACTTTAGCCTTTGACAAGAGGGGGTATTTATACTCATCTAATGAATACCAAGGGTCTAGGTCCCTTGAGCTCCTCTCATCTTAATGCTAATAAAACCCAATGAATACCAAGCTTTTGGTATCCCTTGAGACTCTTAATATTCTATTCATCTAATGAATAGAATGCCTCTTAGCCTTCCTCTTAAATAATTTTTATTAAACCATTTAATGAATATTATCCATAATTAAGTGGTTGAGTCTAATCTAGATGAGTTTAACTAAAATTAGACTCAATCCCATAATCCAATTGGATTCACTTGAGTCTAACTCAATTAATCCAATTCGGATCAAATCTTAGTCAAACTAAGATCAATTAATCTCTGAAGCATCGTGTACTTAGTGTGTGACCCAATAGGTTCTCGTAACATTGGCAATGTGTCTAAACCACTTTAGACACATAAGCAATGAGCGACATCTAGCAATGCATCATTGCTACCCAAGTGACAAGAAAGTCGAGATCCAACTTAACCTCCATGACTATGACAATGTATGACCTTGTCCTTCTATCCTTGATATCTAGATTGACCAATGAGGCATAGACTGTGTCATCCTCAATCAATCATTGTATTTCTTGATCCCCGAGTAGACTCACTCAAATAAATGAGCTCAATATCTCATATTGACTCATTTGAGCATGGTCATGCGTTTTAGTAGTCTTACTCGATCAAGGGGCCCACAAATATCACTCCCGTCATATGGGAGGGATAGATCTAATCTACATCACTCATATCCCTCTGCATAATTTATTACATACCCAGTGATCGCCTTTATAGTCCACCCTGTTACAGGTGACGTTTGACGATACCAAAGTACATAACTCCTTATGTTGGGAACCGCAGTGACTTCAGGTCTAAGGACAATTCCTACTAATAATCACTTGAGAAAGTTTATGACACTCATATGACAATCTATGAAACTTTCTCATAGCCGGTCAATTTAGTACACATTCTCTAATGTATACCAATGTGTCTACTTGATATCACATATCCATGACTTGTGAGCTCAAGTCAACAGTTAACCTACATGCTAGTTGTTGGTATGGCTTGGCGGTTTCCAAGACAACCATGGGGTCGCATCTGAGAGACCTCTCTATGTGTATGGATAAAAAAAAATTTAATCCGAATAGACACCCGCCCCTCTAACGACCGACTCGTCGTCGTGTTAATTAATCCAAGTTACAACTTGGCCGAAACTGAGGTTAAGGCCTTGTAACTTTTCGGATTTATTAACCACGGAAAAGACGATGATTTGGATCGTCGATTTTTGTGTTTATCTTCGGGGTCCAGTTAATTAATTATTATCTATGATCACAAATCAAAATAACTAATTAACATGCATGAAATGATGAGACAAAGAAAGATGGCACAATTAAAACACAATATAATAAAACTGGAGCTCGGGAGAATTATACCTCGCCGTTTACCTCACAGTCTTCTTCCTTATGACCCTCCCCTCCTGGACGTCGTGTGGGCGATGATCTACCAAGTCGTGGAATCACTAAGGCACACCAATTAATCTCTCTTCTTATCTCTTCCTTTCTTTGTGCCAACCAAGAGGAAACCCTAGAGCTAGAGTTTCAATGCCGCCGACCACCCTATAAGGAAGAAGAAGAATATGTTGAGAAAGAAGAGCTCTTCTCCTTCACAACCACCCTCTCCGACCTCCTCCACCACCTCCTATCCCGCACCCACGAGCATGCAAGGAGATGGAAGCTCCTTCTTCTTCCTACATGCGCCGACTAACTTTGCTCAAAATAAGCTGCCGCTGGCCAAACCAAGGAAGAAGGACCTCCTCTCTCGCCACCACCGGCCTCTCCGACCTCCTGCAGCTGTTTGTCGATCCAAGGATGAGAAGGAGAAGGGTGGTTCCTCCACAGATTGCCGCCGGAACCCCTGCTCAAGGAATTCCGGTGCCGCAAGCTCCAAGGGATGTTGGTGTTGCCGCCGACCAATCCTCCACCTACCGGAGCTCGCTTCGGCCAAGAAGACCAAGAGGAGAACCTCCTTCTTCTTCCAGCCGAGCCTCAGGTCTAGAGAAAAAGAAGAGAAGAGGAGAAAACCAACATCTCTTTTGGTCCTACTCAATGTACACAAAGTACACTAGTGTAATCCTATGGTTAAGATAAACCACACCTGATTACACTACAACCATCACGATGGTTTGTCCAACTCCATCTCGGTTGTGAGCCTCTTTCTTATGCTTCAGTAAGGAACCTGATAACATGATCTTCTGTGCGACACCATGTACCATGTTATCTACAATGCCAAGCATTAGACGTTTAGTGCACATACCAATATAAACATGCACTGTGTGATTTTTTGATTCTCTTTAAAATGTAGATGTATCCTAACCAAAAGGCAAGACATTTAGTATACATCCTAACAAGGGCAACTTAGCTCCTGCGGCACGAGCCATGTTGGATGGCATGGCCAAGCCATGGTAGGCACGGCCTGGGTGGCACGACCTAAAGCAAGGCTGTGTCGGGTGGCACAGCCTGGCCGTGCCACCATCATCTAGTTGAGTATAGCCAGGCTCAGGCCGTGCCAAGGAGGCATGGCCGGAGCTGGTGTGGGAGGCACGACTACAGTATGGTCATGCCCTCAAGGCATGTTGTGTCTGAAATCTGGGGCATGGGTCATACCCTATGGCATGACCTAGTCTAGATGCCTTGCATGGCCATGCAAAAAGGCATGTCCTAGTCTTGAACTGGGACACGACTGAAGCTTGGCCATGCCCAGGGGCACGACTGGAGTATGGAAGATACACATGGCTTAAACAGGGCCATGCTTATTGGGCATGACCTGGCTTGGGAAAGAGTCACAGGTCGTGCTAGAAGGCACAGCCCGACCGTGTGAACTAGATAGTGGAGTCCTTCTTAGCCTAAGTTGGTCCTAGCGCGTCTCCGACTCTAAATTGCTCCCTTTTGCATTCAAAATGCTCCAAAATGCCTCTGAAAGTGAAAATAGAGCAAGAGCATATCTCTAAACCAAAAATAGGGAATATGTTGATAAAATCCACGGTAGGAGTGTAATAACGCAAATATGAATCAATGCAAGCAAGTGAATAAGCATGAAACAAGGATAAAAACATATCATATCTACACTCATCAGTCACCAATTCTATTCAAAATAAATTAATAATATTAATAAAAATACAAACAAAAATAATCATTTATAACAAAAATAATCTATTAAATTAACACAAAACTTAATACTTATACCAGTTTATTTGTCGTTGCCATCCCTGCTCAAAATAAAGTAATCGTATTAATAAAACATATAAAAATTGTTACATGGAATGACATTACTCATCAATCAACAATAATATTTATGCTTAATCATTGTTGTAAATTACAATAAATTTTTATTTATTTCTTAAGGGGAAATAAATTTATGCAATAAATTTATGAAAAAGAGGTCCCGTCTCGAGATTTAGCTAACCTCTGGTTGGACTTTTGATTAGCCTCCGAGAACCTAAATCTTGAGACGTCTGACCTCAACCCGTCTCTACTTCTGTCCGCGATCCCCGCTTGACTAAAGCTTTTGCCAATCGGGACCTCCGGTTGGACTTTTACTCGGCCTTCGAGAACTCGAATCTCAAGATATCCGACCTCGATCTGTCTCTACTTCTGTCCATAGTCCATACTCGGCTAAGATTTCGTTCCCCAGCTTCACTCACCAGGACTTAGTTCACCTAGCTTCGCTCACTATGACCTAGCTTCACTCACCAGTATTTAGTTCACCTAGCTTCACTCACTAGGATTTCTTCCACCTAGCTTCCCTTGCTAGGACCCAGCTTCACTCACCAGGGTTTCTTTCACCTAGCTTCAGTCACTAGGATTTCTTCCACCATAATCACTTCTTTGCTAATCATCATGATCCTGACTAGACTCCTTCCAATCTTCAGGTAAATATACCAAACCTCAAGTCTGGTTCGGTTTAATCCCTTGGTCTAACTGGCCAACCCTGGGTTCTATCCATTCTGTCAAACATCAAATCTTGTTTGGCTTAACCCTTTGTCAAACTGATCAAACCTGGGATTACCCTACTAAACATAAGGTCCTGTTTGGTTTAACCCTTGATCACTTTGACTACACCTTATATTGTCAAATATCGAAACAATAGAGGTTGACTGTTCATAACTGATGCACTTTGCACCAACAATCTCCCCCTTTTTGATGTTTGACAATATCTTAAGTTAGGTTAGGTCTAAGCTTTGACTAGACCTTCTATTGTCTAACATATATATTGTCACTAACTTTAGTATATTGTCAAACATCGAAACACTAGAGGATAACTGTTCATCACTGATGCATTTTGCACCAACAATCTCCCCTTTTTTGATGTTTGACAATAATCTTAAGTTAGGTTAGGTCTAAGGGTTCTAGGTTTAACACTTGGGAGAAATTAAAAAAATCTAACTTAAGTCTCTCTCCCTCTTTGTCACACATCAAAATGAAATAACAGAAAATAAATTTGCACCAACAATAAGATTTTGAAAAAAAAATCTAATCTTAAGCATCTCTTCCCCTTTTAAGATAAACTCTTTCCCCCTTTTGAAGATACTTAAGATATAAATATATATATATATATATTGAAAAATGATTTTCAAAACTCTTCCCCTTTTTTAAAAAAACTACGTACTTATTCTAGAAAATAAAAGGCACTAGGTACTTTAAATAACATTGCACCAACAATATGTGAAAAATTTTCTAAAAAGAATTTGAACTTCCTTAAGTCTAACATAATCCTAGGAATCTTGTTGATCACAAGAAAATGTCTATATGTCTTAGGGATTTTCCATACAAGAATATTTTTCAATGTATTTAGTTTAGAAAAAATAATAACTTTCTTGATTTGGTTTTTTTTCAGTCTGACACAATCCTAGGAAACATTGTTAACTACAAGGAAAATTTTCCTAAGTGTCATGGAAAATTTTCCAAACTCAAGTAAAAATTATTTTCAAAGATATTCCAAAAGACAAAAGATTTTCAAAATAAGTTTTGGAAACTGAGAATATAATATTTTCAAAAGTGTATTTTTTTAATAAGATAGTGGTTTTGAAAATATAACATTTTTGAAACCTCTAAAGTTTCTTTTAATTCGAACCTCCCCCTAAACCTGACACAGTCCTAGGAAGCTAATTGACCACAAGTTATGTAGGATCGATGTCGGTCGATAGAGGGGGGGTGAATATCGACTCGAAAAACTCGTCGGAATTTCGTCGGAAAACACGTCGTTTGTCTTTCTATCAGGGTTAGTACGCAGCGGAAATAATAATTAAGAAAAACAAAGGACAAGTGACACGCGGGTTTTACATGGTTCCCAACCCCCCAGGGTTAGTTCATCCAAGGCCTAAGCACTCAATCGTAAGTCCACTAATGGTCTCCTTTCCGGACTTTCCGAAGGCGGAGAAACCTGTCTTACAGTTTTGATTAGAAGCATAGAATAAATAAATTTAACTCGTAAATAAAAAGCAAACTAAACAAAAATGAAGATCCGGCCAATCCGAAAGTCCGAAGTGTCACGCACTTCTTCCTGGAGCCTCCTTGGTCGCAGAGCTTCGCCTTGAGCACTTTTGCTTCACACAGAACACTTTAGAAGATGTGAATGTTGGTGTTCTGGAATAAGGGGGCGAACCCCTTTATATAGAAGCTTTACGGGCACCTGTGAGGTCTTGGGCGCCAGCCACGTGTCGGTCAAAACATCATCGGTTGCACCGAAATCACAGCAATGTTAAACCAGGCCTTCCAAGGAGCTTGGGAAGCCTCAAGCTCTTGGGAAGCTCCCAGACGCCTGGGAAAGGTATCTTGGGTGCTTGATTCTGTTGGTGCAGACAGCACCCAAGTCGAACATGTGTTTTGATAATGGCAAAGGGTTCAAAAGTTAAGAGGTAATGTTTATCTAACATGCTCGTTAAGTGTGCAGGTTACAAAGCCCTAGCGAAGGACTGCTAGACACCTGGCGAAGGAATGCCAGGATATAAAGCCCTAGCGAAGGACTGCTAGGCACCTGGCGAAGGAATGCCAGGATACAAAGCCCTAGCGAAGGACTGCTAGGCACCTGGCGAAGGACTGCCAGGAAACGAAGACCTGGCGAAGGACAGCTGGGCATCTAGCGAAGGACTGCTAGGAGTTGAAGACCTAGTGAAGGACTGCTAGGCACCAGGCGAAGGATTGCTTGGTAACAAAGCCCTAGCGAAGGACTGCTAGGCACCAGGCGAAGGACTGCTTGGTACTGAAGACCTGGCGAAGGACAGCTGGGCACCTGGCGAAGGACTGCTGGGCAAAAGTCCAACCGGAGGAGCCGGTTGGCAACAGGTAAATTCTCCTGAGAGGAGTAGGTTAGGATGCATTCCCCGTCGAGGGAACAGTAGGCGTCGGTTCGACCTAGGGTTCCATTTTGGAGACCCAAAGTCAGAACCAAGACAACTAAGGCTGTATAAACCTAATATTCTGTTGCTTTGTGTTGTTTTGGACTAACCTTGGATGCAGGACCGAAGGAATGTGTTTTTACAGCTCAGAACGCCCCAAAGGAGAGGGGCAAGTAGTTGGGCAGGGCGCCCCCAAGGTCAAGGCAAAACAAGTGAAGCAAAGAAATCGCTTCGGAAGCTCTCTGGGGGGGCGTCCCCAAGCTCCCGGGCACCGCCGTGCTCCCGGGCGCCCCGGATGCTCCGGGCGCCCCGGGCTCAAGCTAACGAAGTGGATAAAACTTATCCAACCGAGAAACCAGCTGAAAGAGTCAACCAGGGCGCCCCCTTCGTCCCGAGCGCCCCCGGTCAAACCTCAGCCCGATCCTGGAGGGATAACGGCTAACCGAGACTTGTCCGGATCGGCTGACACGTGGGGGGGCGCCCCCAACGTTCAGGGCGCCCCGGGAGGCTATAAAAAGCCCCTCGACCCCAAGGCTTCAACACCAATGCTTCCAACGCCAATACGCTCTTCTACTCAAACGCTTTGCTCTGGAAACCTCCCAACTCGAGATACAAGCGCCGACGACGTCCCTCTGCTCCGAGATACATTCCACAACGGACGTCGGTAACGAAGAGCTGTCCTTTTAAGTTTACTGTACTGTAATTGTAATATCTGTTTGTAAACTATTTTGCGCACATATAGAATTGCCCGCAGTAAACGGTCAACGACCGTGGGCCTTGGAGTAGGAGCCGACCGCGACTCCGAACCAAGTAAATCTTGGTGTTTGTGTGTTGTTTAGTTTTAATTTTTCCGCTGCGTATTCTCTTTTTCAATCCGAAACGACTTACGATATTCACCCCCCTCTATCGTTTTCTCTCGATCCAACAAGTGGTATCAGAGTGGGGAAGCTCAAATTTGGTGCAACCACCAGTTTGAGAATTTTTCGGATTTTTCTTCGAGTTATTTCTTTTCTTCTTTTTTCAAAATTTTATCGTTAATCGAGACCGGTGCAACACCCCTCGATAATTATTTTTCTTTATCCCGCACTACTAATCCAAGACCAAGTCTTGGGACAGAATTTTCCTTTCTTTTCTCTCTTTTTCAAATAAATTCCTTAATGGCCATGCAAGAAGGTTTCAGTACCGCAAGACCACCGCTCTTCAGTGGGGAGGACTTCTCCTACTGGAAGAGCAGAATGGAGGTCCACCTGAAAACTCAGGTGGACATGTGGATAATCATCCAGTCCAGACTGGAAATACCAAGGAATGCTGACGGAGTACAACAGTCTTACACTGAATGGGACACTGCACTCAAAAAGAAAATAGAAGCCGATGCCAAAGCGACCCAAACACTCCAATGCGGCCTAACCAAAGAGGAGCTGAACCGGGTGGGTCCATTCAACAGCGCCAAAGAACTCTGGGATAAGCTGATCGAACTACCCGAAGGAACCTCCGACACCCGAATCAGCAAGAGGGACCTTCTGCTGAACAAGCTGTACACCATCAAGATGAACGACGGCGAATCAGCAGCTCAACTCCACGCCAGAATTCAGGAGCTGATGAACGGTCTACACACCATTGGTCACAAGGTAGAAAATCGTGACCTAATTAGGTATGCCCTTAACGCTTTCCCAAGAAACACCTTGTGGGCATCTATGGTAGATGCTTACAAAGTTTCTAGGGATCTTTCCAAAATCAAGTTAGATGAAATTTTTTGTGAACTTGAATTACATGAGCAGACTAACTGCAATCTGGCCGAGAAAGGCATTGCCTTTGTTGCAGGTAAAGCTGGAAAGACAATCAAGAAGAAGCCTCAACCTGCACCCGAGTCTGATTCAGATTCAGACTCAGAAGACAGCGAGGGAAATCGGCCTAAGTTGGTTCAGCTAGCCCGAGACTATTACAAAGAGCTAAAAAACCAGACCAACAGAAGGAAAGCCAGCCGAAGAAAGGAAGAACCAGCTGAACCCTCAAATGACAAGAACAAACCAAACATGACCTGTTACGAGTGCAAGAAGAAGGGTCACTACAAGACGGAGTGTCCGAATCTAAAGGAGACCAAGAAGACAAGAAGGAAGAAAGCACTCCAAGCAACATGGGATGAATCTTCCTCAGAAGAAGAAGAAGAGACACCCCAGTCAAACTTGCTAGCCCTGACTGCCTCCGAAGAACTCGAGACCGAGTCAGAATCAGAGCAGGACGACGGAAAACTCACGTTTTCAGAAAATGGTGAAATCACTGTAAGTGGGTTTTCTAGATTACAATTATGTGAATTAATTTCTTAACTTCTCGAGACTTGGCGAAAGCTAAAATCCGAGTCGAGTCACTCAGACAGGAAGTAAAACTCCTGAAAGAGGGGGCAGACTCTGAACCCTTAACTGAGAAGGTTCAAGAAGGAACCTCTGCTCAAGTTGAAAATTTGAATCAGAGAACTCTTTCTTGAAAACTCAAGTTAAGGATCTTAGAGCTGCCTTAGAACGATTCACTTCTGGTTCCAAGGGTCTTGACATGATTCTTGGAAAACAGAAGTCGGTTCTAAATCGATCCGGGTTAGGCTACCGAACCAAGTCTAGACAAAGATCCTACTATGCTGTACTGAACCAGTCCAGATCTAAAGTTCAGGCATGGGTACCCAAACTATGCCTGAACAAACAAACTGGATCAAATCAGTATTGGATCCCCAAGGACAAGATCCACATCTTGCCGAACCATTACCGCGGCTTTAGTCCAGGGGGAGCCAAACTAAAAACAATTTGTATAATTAAATAAAATTCCTTTCTTGCTTGAAAATTGCATGATTGCTTGTTTATTTAATTTCTGCAATTTACCATGCTTAGACTTAGGAATAGTTAGTTAAGGACTGAACCAACTTAACTGAAATTTGAACAACATAGTATTGGGTGGCGGGGAGATGATAGTATGTTAGGGAAGCCAATTCTAATAAGGTCATGTATACTCTACTTGGTCTCTTTAGACTGGTGAAACTAGCCGAAGCTACCGATCCAAGACCCAAACTAGTTAGACCAGATTTTGTCAAAAAGTAGTTTTGAAAATGAAATTTCATTAAAAGGCTTTGTCAAGGAAAGGGTTGATGATCCAATAAGGCTACGGCCAAAGAAGGCCTAGTGCCTCGCCAAGACCTGGAAGCCGATTTTTGAAATTCAAATTCAAATTATTCATTGTCAAATTCGAATCTAACATAAATTTTCAGTTAATTGTAGATTCAAACATCTTTTTTCAAAATCAACTGTTTTCAAAATTAATTCAATTTTTTCAAAATAAACCATAATTTTTTTAAATTCAATCTACCAAAACCTATCTCACAAAACCCATAAGGTAAACGTGATTGATAACCCTAGATTGGATGAGACAGCTAGGTTTAATTTAACTAAATCTCATATGATATTTTTTGTCAAGCACAAACACTAAACCTTGTAAGATAGAACTAAGTTGACCTGGTCAAATTAGACAAAACCAGTCAAACAGGTCAAATCTGGTCAAAAGCAGTCAAACAAGTCAATCTGGTCTAGCCGGGGCGCCCGTGAACCCTAGGGCGCCCCACCTCTTCCTTTTTATCTCCTTCAAGGCAAAAAGCTGCAAAAGCAGCTATTGAGGGCGCCCAATCCCTTTTCGGGCGCCCCGAGGCTCACTGAGTGGCAGAAAGTCTGCCACTCCTCGCTTACTAGGGCGCCCGGGTCCTCGCGGGCGCCCCCATACAAGTGGTCAAAAACAGAAAGCTGCCAAAAGCAGCTGCAGCCCAGTGCTCAGCACTGCGGGGGGCGCCCTCACCCTCCCGGGCGCCCTCCTACACCGGGGCGCCCTCTCCCTCCAGGGCGCCCGGCAATGGCCTATAAAAGGGATCCATGCCCCCATTCTTCTCTCCACACCCAAAATTCTTCTACTCTCCAACTCCCTTCTTTCCAAGGTGACCTTGCAACCTTCTCAAGCTCTCATCCTCGACAATGCCTCCCGAGCTGCCACCCGGTATAATCTTATTTGCATTTAAATTAATTTTATTTTCCTTAAATGCAATTCCTTTATAATGTTAGAAAACGCCGAGCAAACCAAGCAAACCCGGTACCGAACCTAGTCCCGATCCTAGGTTCCCAACTTTAGAACTTTGTAATAAGTTTGCTCAAACAACATATAAGCCCATAAAAACTAGTTATCTCAATAGACAATTCTTCACCCAATCTTGTCCCTTGGCAATGAATGTTATAAACTTTTACCAACTCGATAACCTAGTATTCTGCACTCATCCTATTAATACAACCTTATGTGCAGAATTCTATAATAATATAGTCAGACAAGATCAGCTCAGCTTTGTCACCACAGTCCAAGGGATGCCTCTATCCATCACACCCTCCTTACTTAACCGATTTCTTGGACTACGATTCTCTCAGTCCACCTTTTGTTGCTATCCTCCTAGGGATCCTCCATTTGATGCTTCCTACTCTCACATTACCCTAGACACTCTCCACTCCTACTTCTATAGGGAAGCTAGAAATCCCGTAGCTAGACGATTTCAGTCTGTTGACCTTCAGGTCCAGGACTACGCCCTGTATAGAGTTCTGGTCCGCTGCATCCTACCTTTATCCACCCGGGACGTCGCGACCATGCGACCTTTTCACACATTCTTATTGTATGCGTTGATCCACCACCTAGACATTGACATTGGCCTTCACATGTTCCACGCCATCCTACATGCCTCCAGTGTCACCACTCAGGGTCGGGTACGCACCCCCTTCTGCCACATCATCACCTCTATCCTTCATCACCACGGTCGTAACATTACCGTAGGTGAAATGACCGTGATGACCGATTTCGACGAGATAGGATTTAGGAACTTTTCCCTAGCTGGTATAGAGGTCTCGGCTACCGGGGTTTTGTCGTGGAGACGCCAGCGAGCCGGACCACCGATCGACTCTGACGAGGAGGTTGAGGTCGATGTCGGAGATCTGGCAGCCGAGGTTCGTGAGCACATAGACGAGCCACCACCGCTGACCATCGACCAGCGCTTCACTCAGATGCAGACGGAGCTCCACAGCCTCCGAGAGGAGGTCGAGGCTTACCACTTCGAGCAGATGGACGCTCGAAGAGCCGATCGAGAAGTAGATGACGCTCGATACACTGAGATGATGTCACTACTCAGAGCGTGGCAGCCCAGCTCTTCTGATCATCCTGGTCCCTCCTCCTAGATTTGATTAGCATTATACTAGTGACTGTTTGACTGCCCCTACTTAGTAGGGTTGACTGATGTTTGACTTGTATGACTGTGCTGGTTCCCTTTCATACCAGCTGACTTATGGAGTTGACTATTTGCTTTTTCATGATTATCTGATCTTCATTAGGATTATGCTTAGTAGAATAGGTTTACCCTACTTTTGGTTTTATTACTGCTTTATTTAAAAATCAGTTTATAAAAGAATTTTAAAACTACTTTACTTGATTTCAAAATCAACTTTTAATTAGTTTGAAAATTCTTTTGGTTTTTTTTATTTTTTCGACTTAGTTTTATTTTAAAACTACCCCCTTCAAAACTAGGACTTTTTTCGCAAATGGACTTAGCCTAGGCCCTAACCCTAGAACTGCATACACCTATAGATTTAGAAGCCAGCATCTCACAAGCACCTTAGGGTACTTTTGACTGATAACCTAGAATGGGTTGAGATGCTTAGGTCTTTGCCTTAATTCAAGATGTAGATCAGTGCATCTGCAGTAATTGGGGCACTAAATACAAATTAAACAGCAATCAGGTTAAGTGTCAAGTTTAGAAATCTAACTTGAACAGAACACTTAACTTGACTAACCCTAGCGAAAACTACTGTTTATAACAGTTAGTAAGTAGCTAATTGGGTTAGACAGGACCCTACAGAGATAATTGAAATTGCTTTGGTTCAGTTTATATCTTGAATTGGTTCAGTACAGCACGTTATTCTGTTATATACTTATGCAGTTTATTTTTTTCTGCTATATTGCCTTGTTTTTGATATATGGCAAAGGGGGAGAGATAGGAAAGGAGAGAAGATTTAAAATTTTGTTTAAATTTTTCAAAATTCAAAACAAACTTTATCCTTTCTTCAAAAAGCTTAAGCTAAGTTTTTTAAAACTGTTTTCAATACTTAAGCTAAGCTTTTTCAAAGCTGTTTTCAATATTTAAGCTAAGTCTGTTAAAAACTGCTTTCAAAGTACTTAAGCTAAATTTTTTTTAAAGCTGTTTTTAAAATACTTAAGTTAGTTTTCTCAAAACTGGTTCAAAAGTACATGATCAAAATAGTTTTCAAAATTGATTCTAAGTACTTGACCCAAGCAGTTTTCAAAAGTATTTTCTAAAGTACTTAAGCTATGTTCAAAAATTCTCTAAGTACTTATTTCTAAACTTCTCTAATAGAAAAGTTTCTAAGTATAAAGCCTCTAAAGTACTAAAGAGATTGAAAATTCTTTAGAAAATTTTCTAACTTATTGACTGGAAATTTTTTCCAAAATACTCAACCAAAATTGGTTTAAGTTTTCTAAAAACTTCTTTTGAAAAATGTTCTAAGCTTCTAAAAAATAAATTGACTTAGAAATTTTTTCAAAACCCCACGTACTTTTGAAAGACCTAGGGGGAGATTCCTTCCAGGGGGAGGGAACCAAAACTGTTATATCAAATGTCTTGATTAACTTAACTTTTTGAATCGGGTTGCTATAAATCAAAAAGGGGGAGATTATTGGTGCAGACAACACCCAAGTCGAACCTATGTTTTGATAATGGCAAAGGGTTCAAAAGTTAAGAGGTAATGTTTATCTAACATGCTCATTAAGTGTGCAGGTTACAAAGCCCTAGCGAAGGACTGCTAGGCACCTGGCGAAGGAATGCCAGGATACAAAGCCCTAGCGAAGGACTGCTAGGCACCTGGCAGCACCTGGCAAAGGAATGCCAGGATACAAAGCCCTAGCGAAGGACTGCTAGGCGCCTGGCGAAGGACTGCTAGGAAACGAAGACCTGGCGAAGGATAGTGGGCACCTAGCGAAGGACTGCTAGGAGTCGAAGACCTAGCGAAGGACTGCTAGGTACCAGGCGAAGGACTGCTTGGTAACAAAGCCCTAGCGAAGGACTGCTAGGCACCAGACGAAGGACTGCTTGGTACTAAAGACCTGGCGAAGGACAGCTGGGCACCTGGCGAAGGACTGCTGGGCACCTGGCGAAGGACTGCTGGCACCTGGCGAAGGACTGCTAGGCACCAGACGAAGGACTGCTTGGTACTAAAGACTGACAAAGGACAGCTGGGCACCTGGCGAAGGACTGCTGGGCACCTGGCGAAGGACTGCTAGGCCAGACGAAGGACTGCTTGGTACTAAAGACCTGGCGAAGGACAGCTGGGCACCTGGCGAAGGACTGCTGGGCAAAAGTCCAACCGGAGGAGCCGGTTGGCAACAGGTAAATTCTCTGAGAGGAGTAGGTGAGGACGCGTTCCCCGTCGAGGGAACAGTAGGCGTCGGTTCGACCTAGGGTTCCATTTTGGAGACCCAAAGTCAGAACCAAGACAGCTAAGGCTGTATAAACCTAATATTCTATTGCTTTGTGTTGTTTTGGACTAACCTTGGATGCAGGACTGAAGGAATGTGTTTTTGCAGCTCAGAACGCCCCAAAGGAGAGGGGCAAGTAGCTGGGCAGGGCGCCCCCAGTGTCCCGGGCGCCCCCAAGATCAAGGCAAAACAAGTGAAGCAAAGAAATCACTTCGAAAGCTCTCTGGGGGGGCACCCCCATTCTCCCGGGTGCCCCCATGCTCCCGGGCGCCCCGGATGCTCCGAGCGCCCCGGGCTCAAGCTAACGAAGTGGATAAAACTTATCCAGCCGAGAAGCCAGCTGAAAGAGTCAACCAGGGCGCCCCCTGCGTCCAGGGCGCTCCCAGTCAAACCTCAGCCCGATCCTGGGGGGATAACGGCTGACCAAGACTTGTCTGGATCGGCTGACACGTGGGGGGGCACCCCCAACGTTCAGGGCACCCCGGGAGGCTATAAAAAGCCCCTCGACCCCAAGGCTTCAACACCAACTACTTCCAATGCCAATACGCTCTTTTACTCAAATGCTTTTCTTCGGAAACCTCCCAACTCGAGATACAAGCGCCGACGACGTCCCTCTGCTCCGAGATACATTCCACAACGGACGTCGGTAATAAAGAGCTGTCCTTTTAAGTTTACTGTACTGCAATTGTAATATCTGTTTGTAAACTGTTTTGCACACATATAGAATTGCCCGCAGTAAATGGTCAACGACCGTGGGCCTTGGAGTAGGAGCTGACCGCGACTCCGAACCAAGTAAAATCTTGGTGTTTGTGTGTTGTTTAGTTTTAATTTTGCCGCTGCGTATTCTCTTTTTCAATCCAAAACGACTTACGATATTCACCCCCCCCCCTCTATCATTTTCTCTCGATCCAATAGATTCAAGTCAGGCGCCCAGGAAGGCCTCTTCCCAGGTCTGTTCTCCTTCGTTTGCTTTCCTATCTTGCCTCCAACTTCAGGTACTTTCAAGACAACAAACACAAGATAAAAACAGACATTATCTTATGCCTTAATGATTAGTTCTGACTTTGGATTTCACCCGAAACCCTAGGTTGAACCGATGCCTAATGTTCTCTTTCCCGGGGAGCACACCCTCACCTACTCCGCACTGGAGAAGTTACCTTTGCCAACCGAAACCTCCGGTTGGACTTTCGCTCAGCCTCTGAAAGCCCAAATCTTGAGACGTCCGACATCGACCCATCGCTACTTCTGTTCGTGATCCCCGCTCAACTAAAGCTTTTGCCGATCGGGATCTCCGGCTGGACTTTTGCTCGGCCTCCGAGAACTCGGATCTCGAGATGTTTGACCTCGACCCGTCTCTACTTTTGTCCACCATCCTCGCTTGGCAAAGACTCCGTTGTCGATCCCCGACCAAGACTTAGTGCTCAGTCCCATGGACTAAGACTTCGTGCCCAGCTCCACTCACCAGAACCTACTCCACCTAGTTTCCCTTGTTAGGATTTAGTTCACCTAGCTTCACTCACTAGAATTTCTTCCACCTAGCTTCCCTTGCTAGGACCCAGCTTCACTCACCAGGATTTAGTTCACCAAAATCACTCCTTTGCTAGTCATCATGATCCTGACTAGACTTCCTCCAATCTTTAGATATAATTTCACACCTCAAATCTGGTGTGGTTTAATTCCTTGGTCAAACTTACCAACCCTAGGTTCTGCTCATTCTGCCAAACATTAGATCCTGTTTGGCTAACCCTTTGTCAACCTGATCAACACTAGGTTTACCTTATAAAACATAAGGTCCTGTTTAGTTTAACCCTTGATCACTTTGACTACCCTTAAGTTGTCTATCATATGTAGTCACTAACTTTAGTATATTGTCAAACATCGAAATACTAGAGGATGACTGTTCCTCACTGATGCATTTTGCACCAATAATCTCCCCCTTTTTATGTTTGACAATAATCTTAATTAGTTAGGTTAGGTCTAAGGATTCTAGGTGTAACACTTGGGAGAAGTTGAAAAAAAAATCTAACTTAAGCTCTCTCCCTTTTTTTGTTTTTTTACTTCTTTTTTTTTACTCTAACTTAAGCTCTCCGCCCTTTGTCACATATCAAAAGGAAATAAACAAAAGAGAAAGATTTGCACCAACAATAAGAAAAAATTAACTTAAGTCTTTCTTCCCCTTTTTAAGATAGTCTCTCTTCTCCTTTTGAAAATACTTAAGATATATATATATATTTTGAAAAATGATTTTCAAAACTCTCCCCCTTTTTTTTAAAAAAAAATTAAGTACTTATTCCATAATGTATTTAAAAACACTAAGTACTTAAATTGCACCAACAATATATGACTATAATTTTTTTTTAAAATGAACTTCCCTAAGTCTGACACAAATCTAGGAATCTTGTTGACCACAAGAAAATTCCTATGTGTCTTAGAGATTTTTCATAAATGAACAACTTTAATGGAATTCGGTTTTTAAAAAATATAATACTTTTCTTGATTTAGTTTCTTTTCCATTTTGACACAATCCTAGGAAACCTTGTTAACTACAAGGAAAGTTTTCCTAAGTGTCTTGGAAAATTTTCCAAACTCATGATAAAGCATTTTTGAAACTTTTCAAAAGTATTTAAAGGACAAAAAGATTTTCAGGATGAGTTTTGAAAATATAATATTATGTTTTCAAATGATTTTAAAAGATAGTGCATGAAAGCATAATATTTTTTAAACTCTTTAATAGTTCTTTAATTTGACATCCCCCTAAACTTGACACAGTCCTAGGAAGCTTGTTGACTATAAGTGATCTTCCTCTGAGTCTTAGGGTTTGATTCAAATGAAAAGAGTTTAAAAACATTAATAAGTATTTTGATATAATCAAGAATAATATATTAATTTTCTTTGACTTGGACTCCTCCTAAATCTGACATAATCTTAGGAATTCTTGTAGATTATTAAGAAATCTTCCTATATGTCTTTAGAGTTTATCCAAATCATCAGAGCAATTAGGACAATTATTGAAAAATATTTTTGGACAAAGTATGATAATTTTTAAAGAAATAATTTTCAAAAAATATTTGAAATGACATAATAAGTTTTTTGAAAAATACTTTTCGAAATGCATTTTGAAATGATAATAATTTTTAAAGCACAAACCATTTTGAAATATATGAATTTTTGAAAAATAGTTTAAAAATTAGAATTCACAAAAATAAAAACTTCCCCTGAACCTGACACCTTCTGGCCACCCTTGTTAACTACAAGGACCTCTACCTAAGTGTCTTATGGGACTCTAGTGTTGACCTAGAAGGTTTGTGTCTAAGTGTAGGTCAAACAACTTTCAAAAAGATATAATTTTTGAAAATGTATTTATAAATAAACACCCAATCAAGCATGAAATTCATTAAAACATTATTATGTTTAAACATTAGTTTGAAAATAGAATTTTAAGAACATATCCTAAAGATTTTGAAAACATTTTAAAAAATAATTGTCAATTAATTAGTCCATAACATCTCACCCATTCTAAGTGTCGCAATACAAGCAATCACGATTGCCTTATAGGTGTTTATGAGATGCTTGAATAATTTTTCTCAATTTAATTTATAGATTACTTGACCTTGAGTTAGATTCAAGTTTAACAATTTGTAGTTTAAAAGCATACTTCAATAATTGGCTTCAGGTCTTGGCGAGGCACAAAGGTCTTCTTTGGTCATAGCCTTATAATTTCATCGCTATCCTCAGAATTATCAACAATATCCGAAATATTATTTTTAGAAATGTTAGATTTATCAGTAATAATATTAATAAACATTTCATTGTTATCCTTAGAGTTATCAGAATTATTAGAAAATCTATTAATTGAAATATTATCATTAATTTCAAAAATCATAGCATTAATATTACGGATTAAATAATTAATATTTGGTGTTTTACTATTATCTATGTTGGATCCAATAGTAACTAATTTTTCATGCAATATACATAACTCATTATGAAAATAATTTAATTTAGCAGGAAGATCTAATTGTTTAGGACATTGAAAATTATTGCGAAAATTAATTTTTGTTACCTCCTTTACCGTAGTCATATTTTTTGGCGTTGTGGATCGAGCCTTTTTCCAGTCTGGGCACTTGTTCTTCTAATGTCCCAGATTTTGGCATCTGAAGTAGCGGATGTGGCTCTTGTCCCTCCGGACTCCTGCCGCTGGTACCTCCTTTGCCACCGGTGGTGAAAATTGAGTCTTACGAGTAGGACACTGGTTTTATAGTGTCCTCTCTCCCTGCACTTGAAGCTTATAATATAAAACTTAAAAATTGACATAATTTGAAAAAAAAAATACTTGTATTCACCCTTGCTCCCCCTCAATTCCTGACGTCTTTTCTCCTTCGGCTATTAGTCCGGTGAAGAGCTTCCAGCTCCGATACCACTTGTAGGATCGATGCTGGTCAATAGAGGGGGGGTGAATATCAACTCGAAAAACTCATCGGAATTTCATCGAAAAACTCATTGTTTGTCTTTCTATCAGGGTTAGTACGTAGCAAAATAATAATAAAGAAAAACAAAAGACAAGTGACACTCGAGTTTTACTTGGATCCCAACCCCCTAGGGTCAGTACATCCAAGGCCAAAGCACTCAATCGTGAGTCCACTAATGGTCTCCTTTCTGGACTTTTTGAAGGCAGAGAAACCTATCTTAGAGTTTTGATTACAAGCAAAGAATAAATAAATTTAACTCGTAAATAAAAAGCAAACCAAACGAAAACTGAAGATCCGGCCAATCCGGAAGTCCGAAGTGTCGTGCACTTCTTCCTGGAGCCTCCTTGGTCACAAAGCTTCGCCGTGACCACTTTTGCTTTGCACGGAAAGCTTTAGCAGATGTAAAAGTTGGTGTTCTAGAATGAGGGGCCGAACCCCATTGTATAGAAGCTTCACGGGTGCCTGTGAGGTCTTGGGCGCCTGCCACGTGTTGGTCAAAACCTCATCCGTTGCATCGAAATCGCAGCAGTGATAAACAAGGCCTTCCCAGGTGCTTGGGAAGCCTCAGGCACCTGGGAAGCTCCCAGGCTCCTGGGAAAGGTATCTGGGATGCCTGATTCAAGTTAGGCGCCTAGGAAGGCCTCTTCCCAGGTCCTTTCTCCTATATTTGCTTTCCTATCTTGGCTCCAACTCCAGGTACCTACAAGACAACAAACACAAGACAAAAACACACATAATCTTATGCTTTAATGATTGGTTCTGACTTTGGATTTCACCCGAAACCCTAGGTCGAACCCACGTCTAATGTTCCCTTTCTTGGGGAACGCGTCCTCACCTACTCCACACTGGAGAAGTTACCTTTGCCAACTGGAACTCTGGTTGGACTTTTGCTCAACCTCCGAGAACCTGAATCTCGAGACGTCTGACCTCGACCCATCTCTACTTCTGTTCGTGATCCCCGCTCGACTAAATCTTTAGCCAACTAGGACCTTCGGTTGGACATTTGCTCGACCTCCAAGAACTCGGATCTCGAGACGTCCAATCTCGACCCGTCTCTACTTCTGTCCGCCATTCTCGCTCAGCAAAGACTCCGTTGCCCTATCCCCGACTAGGATTTAGTGCTCAGCCCCCCGGACCAAGACTTCATGCCCAGCTTCACTCACCAGGACCTAGTCCACCTAGCTTCCCTTGCTAGCACCCAGCTTCACTCACCAGGATTTAGTTCACCAAAATCGATACTTTGCTAGTCATCATGATCCTGACTAGACTTCCTCCAATCTTTAGATATAATTTCACACCTCAAGTCTGGTTTGGTTTAATCCCTTGGTCAATCTGACCTACCCTGGGTTCTGCTCATTCTGCCAAACATTAGATCCTGTTTGGCTAACCTTTGTCAACCTGATCAAAACTGGGTTTACCCTACCAAACATAAGGTCCTGTTTGGTTTATCCCTTGATGACTTTGACTACCCTTAAGTTGTCTATCATATGTAGTCACTAACTTTAGTATATTGTCAAACATCGAAACACTAGAGGATGACTGTTCCTCACTGATGCATTTTGTACCAACAAGTTGATCTTCCTCTGAGTCTTAGGGTTTGATTCAAAAGAAAAGAGTTTTAAAAAATTTAAGAAATAATTTAAAATAATCATGAATAATATATTAATTTTTTTTGACTTGGACTCCCCCTAAATCTGACACAATCTTAGGAACTCTTGTAGATCATAAAGAAAGCTTCCTATGTGTCTTTAGAGTTTATCCAAATCATAAGAGCAATTAAAGCAATTTTTGAAGAGTATTTTTGAAAGAATATGATAACTTTCAAAGAAATAATTTTTGAAAAATTTAGAATGACATAATATGTTTTTGAAAAATATTTTTCGAAATGCATTTTGAAATGATAACAATTTTTTTTAAAGCACAAACCATTTTGAAAGATATAAATTTTCGAATAAATAATTTTTGAAAAGTAATTTTCTAAAAATAAAATCCTGTAAAAAGACTCCCCCTGAACCTGACACCTTCTTGCTACCCTTGTTAACTACAAGGATCTCTACCTAAGTGTCTTAAGGGACTTTTAGTGTTGACCTAGAAGGTTTGTGTCTAAGTGTAGGTTAAACAACTTTCGAAAAGATATATAATTTTTGAAATATGTATTTATAGGTAAGCAACCAATCAAGCATGAAATTCATTAAAATATTATTATGTTTAAGCATTATTTTGAAAATAGATTATTATGAAATTATCCTAAATATTTTGAAAATATTTTCAAAGGCATTTGTCAATTAATTAGTCCTTAACATCTCACCCATTCTAAGTGTCGCAATACAAGCAAGCACGGTTACCTTATAGGTGTTTGTGAGATGCTTGAATATTTTTTCTCAATTTTAATTTATATATTGCTTGACCTTGAGTTAGATTCAAGTTTAACAATTTGTAATTTAAAAGTAGATTTCAATAATTGGCTTCCAGGTCTTGGCGAGGCACAGAGGCCTTCTTTGGTCGTAGCCTTATTCGATCATCAACCCTTTCCTTATACAAAGCCTTTTAAAGAAATAATACTTTTAATTTACTCATTGAAAATCTTTGGTCTAACTAGTCTAGGATGTGGCGAGGTAGCTTCGGCTAGTTCCACTTAGCTAAGTCGACCAGGTCAGGTACTTCTTACTCTTCCTGACTTCCTAGACGAAGCTTCCCTAACGTACTATCATCTCGCCCCACCCTGGTACTAGGTTAGGCAATTATCAACCAATCTTTTTCCTATCTATCCATTCTAAATGATGCAGAAAAGTAAACAAGGATGACATGGCAAATATATAAGAAAAGATAAGCAGATGCATGGGCATGACATTTATTGATGAGTCAATCAGGTCAAAACATTTTAATTAAGTTTCTAATAAAGTATCAAATTCACGATTTGATATAGATTGTGTGAACCCGCGAATATGTCAACCTACTTTGACATATTTATTGATATTTAGTTGGAGGATTCAGTTGGGTAGAGTTTTATTTAGTTTCATATCTGAGGGTAATTAATTGGAATTTAGTTCGTGGATTTTGTTGAATTAAGGATTGAATTGATTATTAAAGATGAATTGTTAATTAATGAAGATTTAAGAGTTAATTAAGATTTTAAGTTGTTAAAATTTAAGAATTAGTTAAAATTTAGGTTGTTAAGAATTAATTAAGGTTTAATTAGTTAAGAATTAATTAAGTTTAAATTATTAAAAATAATTAAGGTTTAAATTAGTTGAGAATTAATTAAGGTTTAATTAGTTAAGAATTAAGTAAGGCATAATTAGTTTAGAATTAATTAAGGTTAAATTATTAAAAATTATTAATGTTTAAATTAGTTGAGAATTAATTATGGTTTAATTAGTTGAGTATTAATTAAGGTTTAATTAGTTAAGAATTAATTAAGGTTAAATTATTAAAAATTAATTAAGGTTTAAATTATTAAGAATTAATTAGAGTTTAAATTATCAAGAATTAATCATAGTTGTTAAGATTAAATTAATATTTAAGAAAAATATTTTAAATATAAATTTTAATTAAGATTAAAGTTTTTAAGATTTGAGTTTGAATTTAAATAAGATTAAAGTTTTAAAGATTTGAATAATAATTTTGGATCTAATTACATCATATCCATTAATTCAAAACATTTTGATTCGTCTATTATTTCTTTTATTTTTAAGTTCTTAATTTTACTTAATACTTCTATTTTATTTGAATTCTTGTAAGCCTTTTTAGGGAGTGTTTGGGAGAGCTTCTGCTAGCTGCTTTTTAGATTCTAGCTACATAGAAGCACTTTTGAGTGTTTGTGAATACCAAATTCTGTTTTAACTTCTATAACTTTTAGCTAAAAGCTGGAAGCAAGAATTTGATGCTTTTTTCTGCTTCTGCTTTTTTACTTATGGTCTAGAATTAAAAGTAGACATTTATACCCTTAATAATTTATCATTTTACATAATTGCCACCATACTTTTAAATAAAATTTTATATTTTCATATAATTTATATATTCATAATTTTTTTTTATAAATTTATATAAATTTTATTATTTTTTTATATTTATATTTTTATTAATTATATATTTTTTAAACATATATATTATTAAAAAAAATTTTGATATAATATTCAAAATATAATAATAAATATATAAAATATTATTGATGGTGTATCAAAATTATATTTAGATAATTAAAAAAATAATTTATATAGTTTAAGGATATTGTTGTCATTTAACTAAAAACTAAGCTTGGAAGCAATTATTCACCAAACACTCAAACTTTACCTTGTATCAGCTTTTAGCTTCTATTTCCAAACACTCCATGCTTTAGCTTCTCACTGACTTCAAGATAATCTCTACAAGAATCACTTTTCAAGAAGTAAAAACTCTCCCAAACACTCCCTTAATTATAGCTTCAATTTTAATAAATTTATCTTCATCTTCAGAATCATATTCTTCTTCATCTTTAGGGTTAAATTCAATATTTAAAATTGTATCATTATCTTCATAATAGGTAGAATAATTTTCAGGGTTGCTAATTAAGGTTGTATCATTATATTCAATAATAGTAGAATTATTAATTAAGAGTTGACTATTATCATCAATATTATCTTCAGAAATAGATTGAATATTACTTTGAGAAATATTAGAATTTTCAATAACAATTTCATCATTATCCTGAGAATTATCAGAATTAAGAGTAATATTATTAATTAAGGTATTATCATTATCCCGAGAGTTGTTAGAATTATTAGAAAATTTATTAATTGAAATATTATCATTATCCTTAGAGATGTTAGAAGTATTAGAATTAATTTAAAAAATCATAGCATTAATACTAAGGATTAAAGAATTAATATTTGGTATCTTACTATTATTAATGTTGGATCCATTATTAACTAATTTGTCATGCAATACATTTAACTTATCATGTAAATAATTTAATTTAGTTGGAAGACCTAATTTTATAGGAAATTAAAAAACATTTTTGTAAAAATTAGCTTTTCGTACCTTCTTTACCCTGGTCGGACATTGATTCTTGTAGTATCCTTGCTTTTGACATTTGAAGCACCGAATGTAACTCTTGTCCCTCCGGACTCCTAACGCTAGTACCTCCGTTGCCGCCAGTGGTGAAGTTCAGTTTTTACGAGTAGGACACTGGTTTTTATAGTGCCCTCTCTCTCTACACTTAAAACAAATATATGAAATTTGAAAATAGACATAATTTAAAAAAAAATCTTGTATTCACCCTTGCTCCCCCTCAATTATTGGCTTCTTTTCTCCTTCGGCTGTTAGTCTGGTGAAGAGCTACCAGGCTCTGACTGTTAGTGAGAGCCCTAGAGCCAATCATATGATGATTACTTTTTGGACTCATTGTATCATATTCTTGTATATATATTTCTTATATATAAAGGCATTTCTTATGGTTATTGTACTTATGTGTATTGGTGTCAAATAACTTAGTATAATAACGTCCTTGAGTAGAAGGTTCTTATCTATATCAATCGATTAGTTGAATCGATAGTGAGATGATATAGAGAACACTACTTTTAATTATTCCTAGTCAAGTATTAACATTCAAGGACAATGTTAATGCATAGAGACTAGCATGTAGGTCAACATGATGACTTGATCTCACAAGTCATGGATATGAGATATCAAGTTGACAGATGGGTATACATTAGAGAATGTATACTGAATGACCCGCCATGAGAAAGTATCATGGATCGTTATATGAGTGTCATATACTTTCTCATGTGACTATTAGTATGACTATTAGTCCTTAGACCTGAAGTCACCATAGTTCCCTACATAAGGAGTTATGTACTTTGGTTTCGTCAAACGTCACCCGTAACTGGGTGGACTATAAAGGCGATTACTGGGTATGTAACAAATTATGCGGAGGGATGTGAGTGATGTAGATGGGATCTATCCCTCCTATATGACGGGAGAGATATCATAGTCTTGATAGAGTGAGATCACTAAGTGCATGGCCATGCCCAAATAAGGCAATATGAGATATTGAGCTTATTTGATTATAGTGAGTCTACTTGGAGTTCAAGACACATAGATTGATTGGAGGATGACACGGTCTATGCCTCATGAAAGATCAATCTAGATATCGAGGATAGAAGGACGTTGTCACATATTGTGATGGTCACAATTATTAGTCACAATGGTGATGTTGGATCTCGACATTCTTGTAACTTGGGTAGCAATGATGTGTTGCTAGATACCTCTCATTGCTTATGTCCTTAAATAGGTTTAAGGGCATTGCCAACGTTACAAGAACCTATAGGGTCACACACATAGAGCAATAGATGGAGAATAAGTCCATATGATGGACCGAGAGTAATGAAGTCAAAGTTTGACTTTGGCTAAATATGGAAAGTCCATAAAAGGCAAGTTTGACTTGACTCAAATTAGACAACTTGAGTTGGACTCGAGTTTGATCCAAGTGTTGGATGAATCTAATCATGGGAGAATAATGAAGTCAAAGTTTGACTTTGGCTAAATATGGAAAGTCCATAAGAGGCAAGTTTGACTTGACTCAAGCCACATCACCTTGACTTGACCAAGTGATGACTTGGCATCATCATCAAGGCTAAGTAACCTCCCCATTTGAATTTTGAATTCAAATAAGGGGGTTATGGAAGGTGGTGGCCGGCCACTTAATGGCCAATAATGGCCATTAAGTGGCCTGCCACTTATACACACAATATGAGTTTTTTTTTTGTGTGTGATTGATTCTTCTCCCAACTAGTTTTTGGTTTTGGCTCTCCCTCTCCTCTCATCTTGCCGAGACCCCAAAAGTGCTAGCACACTTTTGGGCTCTCCTCTCCACTCTCTTTCTTGTGTGGATACTTCTAGAGGGTTGCTACTTTGCATCCTTGAGATCCGACACCAACCGAGGAGCGAGCGGGAATTGCGGGGCACGCATCGAAGGTAGTTTTTCTCTTCTCTAATAGATCTAGGTTGTAGATCGGTTTTGAAGCATGTAAACGAGCACTCGTAAATTTTTGAAATGGTTTTCTTCGCTCGGATCCTTTCTATTGGGGCTTTCAGGGTTTCCGCGATGCGAAAAAGCGGTTTTCGCGGCCCGAAAAACCCTACAGTGGTATCAGAGCCACGAGCGAAGCTTGTGCTCGTTTTGGTTTTTATTTTTTTGTATTAGATACAAAATTTAGATAATTTTATGCTTCTGTAATTTTTCTAAATTTTAGGTTTTTTTGAGTATTTTTCCTCGTAGAGGCAAAGCGACGAGTGCGAAGCACTTGTAGACTTTGCCACCGAGAAAAACTTCTCCGAAACGGCAAGTTTCGCCCAAATGGATTTTGGGACAGCGGGTAAAGGCACTGTATAATCGCAAGAAGACACTTGTGAAGGTTATTTCACGAGTAGGGGCGCTGCCCCTAACCCCGCAAGGGGCCTTGTCTCGCGATTACGCCCGAAACCCGCTTACCGGGACCGCCGCGGAGTTGTGACTCGAAAAATTCTAAAAATCAGTAGAAAAATTATATAAAATCTGTAAAATTACATAATTTTGAATTATGTACAGTAGTGTGATGGTCATGGCCCAAAACCCAATTTTTAATAAGATTAAAATTGTGTTGTAATTCATAATACGGCCTGCGCGCCGTTTTTGTACATGTGCGTGTTGTATTGTGTTTGCGACCTGCGTGTCGGCTTTTAATATTTTATTTCTGTTGTATTTCATATTTAGACTCGAATGTAACTCGAGTATAAAAATTTGTAATGTACAAAAGTGAAGACGACGGAAATTCTGGAGAACATGGACTCGGGAGAACTAGCCGACAACACCAAGACGGTCAAGAGGAAGCGCTTGGAGAAGCCGCTAGACCTAGGTTGACCATCGGATCGTCTCATTGGCTTGAGAGGGTCTTAGTAGGGCCATGACCAAGTCACTTAAGTTTATTTTATTATTGCTATGCTTGTGATGTATATGATGCATGATAATGTAGAATAGTAAAAATAAACTTAAGTGTATGAGATGCACAAGTAATGTGGGAACCACATTTTGATGTGCACTTAATACACATTTAGGATTAAATTAGATTTCATAAATGCCTAGATGTGATGCACATCCTCGATTAGATTAGATCTAAAATCGAATCGACTCGTAAACGCCTACCGGGTCCTGATACCCATCACTACCTCGATCATATGCGCTTGTCGATTCTGCCAAAGCAGAGCAACGCATTTAATCTTGGTAGGATGCGGAGGGACAACCTTGGTCCCGCCTATCACAGCTCGGGTTAGATCGAGCTCAATCAGATTGAGTAACTAGTTAATTCAATTGGATCGAGTAAAGCTATAGGCGTATTCCAATAGTTGGAAAGGTAGGACAAGATTGCATTTATCAATAGTCTTGGGCGATTTAGCCAAAGCTAACTCAAGATTATTCATAAATGTTAATTCTTGATCCTATAAACAAGAGTTGCATAGAGATGTAATTGATAAATTAGTCATCTACCGATCATACTAAGTCTTGGGCGATTTAGCCAAAGCTAACTCAAGGCATAGTATGATGTGGATCTTGTCCCACATAAATTATAATAAATTGATACGGATCTAGTAGTGTGGTTTGACCACTCCAATGACTTGATTCCATCAAAATTCCTATAATTTAGTGGGAGCATCATTTAATTAAAGGCCTAATTAGATGATTACTAGAATATGATATTTATTCTCTGCATTTATCTGTTGTAGATTGCCATGTCTTCAAACGTGAATATTCTCTCTCTGCGATCTGTCCTTGAGAAGGACAAGCTCACTGGAGCTAATTTCCTGGACTAGTACAGGAACTTGAGGATAGTCCTCAAACAGGAACGTAAGTTGTACGTTCTAGAGCAAGCAGTTCCTGAAGCACCACCACCCTCAGTCATCCGTAGCGTTAGAGATGCTCATCAGAAGCATCAAGACGACGCGTTAGACGTGTCGTGCCTAATGCTATGCTGCATGTCCTCTGAGATTCAGAAGCAACACGAGAACATGCTTACGATATGATTGGCCACCTCAAGCAATTATATCAAGGGCAGGCAGGGTATTGGAAGCGGAACTGCAAGGTATACCTGGAGGATCTTAAGAAGAAGAGAAGCGAGCCTTCTACTTCAGGTATATATGTTATAGAAGTCAACCTTTCTATTTCTACATCATGGGTATTAGATACTGGATGTGCTTCTCACATTTGTACCAATGTGCAGGGGCTAAGAAATAGCAGGGCATTGGCAAAGAGCGAGGTGGACCTACGAGTAGACAATGGAGCACGAGTTGCTGCTGTTGCTGTAGGAACTTATTTTCTATCTCTGCCCTTTGGGCTTGTATTGGAACTAGATGATTGTTGTTATGTACCTGCACTTACTAAGAACATAATTTCTGTTTCTTGTCTAGACAAGAAAGGCTTCTCATTTATAATTAAGAACAAATGTTGTTCAGTCTATTTAAATGAAATGTTCTATTGTAGTGCAGATCTTATCAACGGACTCTACATTCTAGACTTAGAACGCCCTATCTATAATGTAAGTACCAAGAGGTTGAGATCAAATGAGTTGAACCCAACCTATCTCTGGCACTGTCGCTTAGGCCACATAAATGAGAGTCGCTTGTCCCAGCTCCATAAGGATGGATTGCTGGATTCATTTGATTTTGAATCATATGAGACATGCGAGTCATGCCTTCTAGGCAAGATGACTAAGACTCCCTTTAGTGGACATAGCGAGAGGGCAACAGATTTGTTAGGACTCATACATTCTGATGTATGTGGCCCTTTCAATGTTGCTGCTCGAGGTGGTTATAGATACTTCATCACATTTACTGATGATTTCAGTAGATATGGTTATGTGTACTTGATGACACATAAGTCCGAGTCCTTTGAAAAGTTCAAAGAACTCAGAAATGAAGTACAAAACCAACTCGGCAAGAGTATTAAAATACTTCGATCAGATCGAAGTGGAGAATACTTGAGCCATGAGTTTCGTGACTATTTAGCTGAGTGTGGGATTCTATCTCAACTCACTCCTCCTGGGACACCACAGTGGAATGGTGTATCCGAAAGGAGGAATCGTACCTTATTAGATATGCTACGATCTATGATGAGTCACGCAGATCTTCCTATATCCTTTTGGGGATATGCTCTAGACACGGCAGCGTTCACACTTAACCGTGTTCCATCAAAGGCGGTCATGAAGACACCATATACGATATGGACTGGGAGGAGTCCCAAGATGTCTTTCATGAGAGTTTGGGGTTGTGAGGCTTACGTTAGACGTCAAGTCTCAGACAAACTGGGACCCAAGTCTGATAAGTGCTATTTCGTGGGATATCCCAAGGAAACTAAGGGATATTACTTCTACATTCCCAGTCAGCACAAAGTGTTTGTTGCTAAGACTGGGGTCTTTCTAGAAAGGGACTTTGTTTCTAGAAAGACTAGTGGGAGTTCGTTTGATCTTGAAGAAGTTCAAGACAACGACCATAGCACTGAGCCCTTGATGGATACTGAACAGGAACCACAAGAAGTTGTGGATGAGATTGTTACACAAGAAGTTGTGGAACAACAACCTGTTCAGGTAGACCTACCTCTTCGCAGGTCTGATAGGGTACGTCGTCAGCCTGAGAGATATTCATTTCTCTTGCCTGACCATGATGACGTTATGATCATTAAGAATGAGCCTACCACCTATCATGAAGCTGTGATGAGCCCAGATTCTGAGAAATGGCTAGAGGCCATGAGATCCGAGATGGATTCCATGTACACCAACCAAGTATGGACTTTGGTTGATCCACCTGAAGGGGTCAAATCCATTGGGTGTAAGTGGGTCTTTAAGAGAAAGACTGACATGGATGGACTTGTACATACCTATAAGGGTAGACTAGTAGCTAAAGGTTTCAAGCAAATTCATGGTATTGACTATGATGAAATTTTTTCTCCAGTCACGATGTTCAAGTCCATTAGGATCTTGCTTGCTATTGCAGCATACCACGATTATGAGATCTGGCAGATGGACGTCAAAACTGCGTTTCTGAATGGAAACCTCCTCGAGGAAGTGTACATGACACAACCTGAGGGTTTTGTAGATCCAAAGCATACTGGTAGAGTATGCAAGCTGCATAGGTCCCTTTATGGACTAAAGCAAGCTTCTCGAAGCTGGAATCTTCGATTCGATGATGCAATCAAACAGTTTGGTTTCATCAAGAATGAAGATGAACCTTGTGTCTACAAAAGGGTTAGTGGGAGCACAGTTGTCTTCCTTGTTTTGTATGTAGATGACATACTACTCATTGGGAACAACATCCCTTCGCTACAGTCTGTGAAGACTTGGTTGGGGACTTGTTTCGCAATGAAGGACTTAGGTGAAGCAGCCTGCATTCTAGGCATTAAGATCTATAGAGATAGATCTAAGAGATTGCTTGGCCTAAATCAGAGTACATACATCGATACGGTATTACACCGTTTTGCCATGCAGAATTCCAAGAGAGGAATTCTGCCAATGTCACATGGTGTGAGTCTTTCGAAGACTCAGAGTCCCTCTTCTAGAAAGGAGAGAGACCGCATGGATAAGATCCCTTATGCTTCTGCCATAGGATCTATCATGTACGCCATGTTATGTACTCGTCCTGATGTCTCGTATACTTTGAGCATGACGAGCAGGTACCAGTCAGATCCAGGTGAACGTCACTGGATAGCGGTCAAGAATATCCTTAAGTACTTGAGAAGGACTAAGGAATATTTTTTGATATTTGGAGGCGATGAGCATCTAGTTGTAAAGGGTTACACTAATGCCAGCTTCCAAACCGACCAGGATGATTACAGATCGCAGTCAGGGTTCGTGTTTTGCTTGAATGGCGGAGCTGTGAGCTGGAAGAGTTCGAAGCAGGACACAGTTGCAGATTCTACAACAGAAGCTGAGTATATTGCTGCATCAGAGGCAGCAAAGGAGGCAGTTTGGATCCGCAAGTTCATCACTGAGCTTGGGGTGGTTCCTAGCATATCTGATCCCGTAGAGCTCTATTGTGACAACAATGGAGCTATTGCGCAGGCTAAGGAACCTCGCTCACACCAGCGGACCAAACACATACTACGGCGATTCCATCTCATTCGAGAGATCATCGATCGAGGAGATGTGAAGATTTGCAGAGTACCCACAGAGGCTAACGTCGCAGATCCCTTGACCAAGGCTTTGGCACAGATGAAGCATGATGGTCACACTAGGTCATTGTGTATTAGATACTACAGCGATTGGCACTAGTGCTAGTGGGAGATTGTTAGTGAGAGCCCTAGAGCCAATCATATGATGATTACTTTTTGGACTCATTGTATTATATTCTTGTATATATATATTTCTTATATATAAAGGCATTTCTTATGGTTATTGTACTTATGTGTATTGGTGCCAAATAACTTAGTATAATAACGTCCTTGAGTAGAAGGTTCTTATCTATATTAATCGATTAGTTGAATCGATAGTGAGATGATATAGAGAACACTACTTTTAATTATTCCTAATCAAGTATTAACATTCAAGGACAATGTTAATGCATAGAGACTAGCATGTAGGTCAACATGATGACTTGATCTCACAAGTCATGGATATGAGATATCAAGTTGACACATGGGTATACATTAGAGAATGTATACTGAATGGCCCGCCATGAGAAAGTATCATGGATCGTTATATGAGTGTCATATACTTTCTCATGTGACTATTAGTATGACTATTAGTCCTTAGACCTGAAGTCACCATAGTTCCCTACATAAGGAGTTATGTACTTTGGTTTCGTCAAACGTCACCCGTAACTGGGTGGACTATAAAGGCGATTACTGGGTATGTAACAAATTATGCGGAGGGATGTGAGTGATGTAGATGGGATCTATCCCTCCTATATGACGGGAGAGATATCATAGTCTTGATAGAGTGAGATCACTAAGTGCATGGTCATGCCCAAATAAGGCAATATGAGATATTGAGCTTATTTGATTATAGTGAGTCTACTTGGAGTTCAAGACACATAGATTGATTGGAGGATGACACGGTCTATGCCTCATGAAAGATCAATCTAGATATCGAGGATAGAAGGACGTTGTCACATATTGTGATGGTCACAATTATTAGTCACAATGGTGATGTTGGATCTCGACATTCTTGTAACTTGGGTAGCAATGATGTGTTGCTAGATACCTCTCATTGCTTATGTCCTTAAATAGGTTTAAGGGCATTGCCAACGTTACAAGAACCTATAGGGTCACACACATAGAGCAATAGATGGAGAATAAGTCCATATGATGGATCGAGAGTAATGAAGTCAAAGTTTGACTTTGGCTAAATATGGAAAGTCCATAAAAGGCAAGTTTGACTTGACTCAAATTAGACAACTTGAGTTGGACTCGAGTTTGATCCAAGTGTTGGATGAATCTAATCATGGGAGAATAATAAAGTCAAAGTTTGACTTTGGCTAAATATGGAAAGTCCATAAAAGGCAAGTTTGACTTGACTCAAATTAGACAACTTGAGTTGGACTCGAGTTTGATCCAAGTGTTGGATGAATCTAATCATGGGAGAATAATGAAGTCAAAGTTTGACTTTGGCTAAATATGGAAAGTCCATAAAAGGCAAGTTTGACTTGACTCAAATTAGACAACTTGAGTTGGACTCGAGTTTGATCCAAGTGTTGGATGAATCTAATCATGGGAGAATAATGAAGTCAAAGTTTGACTTTGACTAAATATGGAAAGTCCATAAGAGGCAAGTTTGACTTGACTCAAGCCACATCACCTTGACTTGACCAAGTGATGACTTGGCATCATCATCAAGGCTAAGTAACCTCCCCATTTGAATTTTGAATTCAAATAAGGGGGTTATGGAAGGTGGTGGCCGGCCACTTAATGGCCAATAATGGCCATTAAGTGGTATGCCACTTATACACACAATATGAGTTTTTTGTGTGATTGATTCTTCTCCCAACGAGTTTTTGGTTTTGTCTCTCCCTCTCCTCTCATCTTGCCGAGACCCCAAAAGTGCTAGCACACTTTTGGGCTCTCCTCTCCACTCTCTTGCTTGTGTGGATACTTCTAGAGGGTTGCTACTTTGCATCCTTGAGATCCGACACCAACCGAAGAGCGAGCGGGAATTGCGGGGCACGCATCGAAGGTAGTTTTTCTCTTCTCTAATAGATCTAGGTTGTAGATCGGTTTTGAAGCATGTAAACGAGCACTCGTAAATTTTTTGAAATGGTTTTCTTCGCTCGGATCCTTTCTATTGGGGCTTTCGGGGTTTCCGCGACGCGAAAAAGCGGTTTTCGCGGCCCGAAAAACCCTACACTAGAGGCATATGCTTACTCGAAAATCGAGCAGCATCTCCCCTGTACGGCGGATAAGTTGGGATAAATAATACATAACACTTCACAAAATATAGCTCAGCCACACACGGTTGACATCACAATATTAAAGTAAATCCACAACCACGCAGTTAATATCTTTAAGCAAATTTAAAAGTAGTGGAGAGCCCATAATCAAAATAAAACTTCAGTATAAATCCCAAAAATGAATACGCTAGTCCAGTAACATATAAACATAAACTACTGCGATAATACCGGATTAATAAAATATATACAGTCTAAGAAATAAAAATGCGGAACTCACGAAGTGTAGAAAATAAAGCAACTACGAAAAAATAAACTAAACCCTGAGACCACTCCAAAACGAATCAACAAGGTGAGACTAGTAACTAGATCCTCTCCTGGCTCCAAGTAATGCATCTATCTGCTACCTGAAATAAAAATGGATGGTAGAGGTGGTGAGTCCGGGTGGACTCTGCGGGTATATGAGTAGATAAACGCATGACATTAAAAAGTTATATGAAGCAATAGATACAATAGTGTATAGTCTCTGGGAAACAGAGGACATCTAAGCATGTATAAAACAACGTGATAATATATGAGATAACATATATCAAACATATATGCATGTTAACCAAATGTAGCAATCGTAGCTCATATAAATGCAACAAATACAAGAAAGTGTATAATGCAATAAATGCATATGATGTAATGACATGTGCCACACCTGACGCCAGTCAAGTCGCCAACACATCACATCTGTGTGGCCGAGTGGGTAGGGTTGTGAAAACTATACGCACTCCAACGAATACCACTGATATATGTGGTTAAGTGGACAGGATGCTGGGGAGCCAACTACTCCAAAACTCCGAGATAAAGGGAGAGCCACCAACAGCTCTGATATCCCTCGAAAATAACGGTGAGAGTGTCAACTGCTTGCCTCTAACTCCAACATCCATTGTACATGAGTGGTCGAGTGTGGCATAACAGGACGGTTGCTTGCACTCTAGCAACTACCATAACAAGTGGTTGAGTGGTAAAGCAACTAAATGATTGACGACGGCTTAACCATATGGAAGCCCAACAGTCGTCAGTATGCAACGGTGCAGTTATGGTACATGATACCAAAATACACAAACAACCAAATAACAACGATGCAATGATATAAACAACAAGTATTAGAAACCAACCGGAAATCAACAAATATGCAACTAAACTACTAAGTAGAGTGTCTCTAATGCCAACTATCCTTGTTGTGTTTAATGAACATCTAAGTACTCGCGTACAAGCGGTACTTTACAGAATAGAAAATCAACGAGAGACTGTACGTATACAAATTTTCTATTTAAGCTCAAAGACCAAGCAAGAAAGGTATCAACGGCGATATTAAAATAACCAACAACAAAGAACAAGGTCAAGCAGACCTATTCAGACATAAAAAGTCATGCATTCAAGATAAAAGAACTACAAGAATATAAAGGAGAAGTACCCGCCTTTATGTAGAATGTATACGAGAAGAGAATCTCCCACGATCAACCGTACGAGTCCAAAGTCAAAGTCCTATGTCAAGGACTAGAGTTAAGTTTCTATACAATTAAATAAATTAGCTAAATAAAATATTACACGTAGTTAGGATAAAATCTTAATTACAACATCTTCTCATAAAACTCACGACCATGGAAATACAAGAACAAGTGCTAAACTACTCTCGGTCCCACCCAGAACACAACTCAAACTTACATTTAACTCAAGTAGCAGTCAACACTAAACGTGGGAACTCAAGACCATTGTCATGTAAAAAACCAAACTCTTATTAACATATTTCAATCAAATTTACTTAACTTGTTACTCGACAGGAATTAATCAACCTTAATTTACTCTAATATCAAATTAATATCAACAACATAACACTGCTATAAATCATGATTTTCTACATTTTTACAGTTAACTGGAACTGAATCAACCACATGTTATCCATCAAGAATCCAACCAATTGTTACCTTGTGCCAGAGGGTTCATGGCAATCCATATTGGCCCATTTCTGAGAGTAAGATGATGAGTAACACAGCAGTCCAATTTCTAGACCATTGGTCAGGCTATCTCAACAACTTCTTAGAGCTCAAGAACAAGCTACTCAAGGCATATAGAACCAAACACCTAAAATTCTCAGCCCATGGCAAAACTACAATCTTCAACAAATTCCAAACAAAACTAAGCTCTAATCAAAAACCTTACCTAGTGTGAAGATCGACAGAGATCCCCAAGCTTCACTTCGGCACGACCACAATCACCAGCAAGCACCTCCTTCAACAAAACCCAAATTAGAGGCAAGAAATAACCCATCACCAATATGTAGATCATGGCGGTGAACAAAAACAAAACCAAAGAACTCACGTAACCAAATAGCAAGACAAAAGGACCACTTCTTCAACCTTCTTTTTATACCCAAAACACTACTCAACCAATAGCTAAAAACCAACAACCCTTACCTGATTTAGGCCAGAGAGAAAACTAAGGACGGAAAGCAAAATAAGGCAGTGCTTCCTCAACTCATGGCAGCAGCGTCGACTAGGGTCTCGCACGAGGGTGGCAGCGCGATCCAGGAGACGAGCGTGCGGTGCCCTGTTCGTGCGTGCCGGAGAAGACAGAAGAGGAGGAGGAGGAGGAGGAGGAGGAGAGGTTAGGGCTCGGCGGTGGCAGAGACGAGAACCCGAAACTGAATCGCGAGAGGGGTGGGTTTTTCGTAGGAAAAGGAGAAAAAAGAAAGAAAAAAGAGATTTTATAACTTTTGTCCTTTTTGCAAAAAGACCCCTCTTATTTGGTTAATCCTAACAAGACCCTTAATTTTCAAGTTTTAATCATTTTAGACCCTAAAATTTTAAGTATTTAACATAGTACCTTCACTTTGTGATGATTCAATTAGTCTATTTATTTATTTTATTAAAAAATTTCAATATTTAATTATATGTATATAGATAATTAAAAAAAAGGGTTGACTAGTCCATGACTGCCACTGTGGCGGCATGTTGTTGGTCTCCACAGGTGAGCTCTCTATCAATCGCCACACTTCCCTATGAGGATCCAAAGTAGTTAGTACATGGGGATGTTGTCTAAGAGGTCCTGGGTTCGAGTCGCGCGAGGCACACTGGATTAAAACTCTGGGCGTTTGGTGTATCAATTCTCGGCCCAACTGTGTACTAATTACTTCGAGGATCGTAATTTACCTCCCTCGTGATGTCCTTGGGACGGGTGCGACGGGGGCATTGGGGACAAGCGATTTCGCCTTTTCTGTCTATCACCCGCCACACTTTGTTTGTGAGGAACAAAGATGAGGGAATGTAGGAATTTTTCTTATTTTCTTGTTTGTTAAGGCGGATGCTGTTTTGTGGAAACGCCAGTCCACAGAGTGATCTGGAGTCCAGCTTTTAATTTTGTTTTTCAATTAATAATTAGAACGTCCTCCCCTCTTGCAGATTCTTCCCTGCCTTATAGGGCTGGGTGGGTTTAAAGTACAATGGCCTTGCATAACCTTCTTTTTCAGTACGTGTTAGGAAAAAGTACGTACCATAAAAAAATTAGTTAAAGAGAGATACGTAACTTCTTTATCCATCATGCTCTTAACTTTGGCCTGCCAATTGCATGCCTCGGCATCGATTTCATTTCAAAAGGTTGGAAACCGTCAACCTAGTGACCTCCTAGTCTCTGCCCCACAAGTGTCTAGAGAAGATAAATCACGGTGAATGCTGGGCAGATTAAGACACTCAGACGCGAGGGATTTTTTTTAAACAGCAGCCGAGGTTTCACTCCTCGTTCATACTGTCGACCCTTGAACCCATATCCTCCATTTCAAATACGAATGTCTTAACCAGCTGATCCAGCCCGTGGGGGCACATGCCTTGGCATCGAGGACTTTATGAAGTTCGCTTTTCATAAACTTAATTTTAGCACTCGTCGATCTCCCTTTTTACGCATATATCTATATATTAATATCAAAACTCAAAGATAATCTCGCCCTAAAAATCCCATTTAAAATTCTACATAATGGAAACAATTAATAAAAGTAGTCAACTCACCCTCCACTATTTGATAAAGACCATAAATATATTGAGATATATATTGAAACGAAATATTACACTATCGCAATTAACATTCAAATGAGCGCAGGACATGCTATAGTACAATTGAATTTATATTACTTCGTACGTACGTAGCTGCATGAGGCCAGCAGACACAAATACATAGTTTTGGCAAAGCTAAAGTTTCCGTATCAAATGATTCCTTCCAAGGAGAAGCAAATGGTAAAAGTAAAAGTTCCCCTTGCCAAGAATAGGCAAAGACATTCCCTCAGCCGCATGGATAAGGAGCTAGGGAGTGCAATATAAATATGCAGTGGACAAGCATGTGTGAGAGGAAATGCCAAGGTTTCCTTTTGGGTCACAAAAGCCTTTGGCCATGGAAGTGGATACCACGTGCGACCTCATGTTTCATCCCAAACATAATTTTATTTTATTTTATTCCTTCTCCCAACATCTAACGCCCACCAAAAGCTTTTCCTTTACCATCTGGCATGTGCTGTGTTGGAATTGAGCATTTTATACACAGATTCTCTAAATATCTTTTTTGAAATATATTTCAGATCTTTGGATTTCAAAACATTAATTCTAGTCGATGAATTATGAAGTGCAAATCATCCCTGAGAGCTATGGTCATCCCAAATTATTACCATCTATTGATGATATCGTCCCAAATTTTGTGAGAATGTTTATAACAACTCGACTCTTGAGAATGAGTTCAGGGCCGGGTTAGGGTATGTGAAACTATGTTGCTTAATTTTTGCAATTATCCTCTGTCTCTTGGCACTCTGCAGTGCATGGCTTGCTCGGATGGAATGAGGTAACGCACTGGAAGAAGGATCTTCATCAGCAAGACATTAATGGAGTTCCTTGTTCCGGAAGGAAGCTTTGGCGATGGCCAATCACTGAGGCTCAGCCTCGGCGGGGATGACTACGTCGCTAAGGAACTTGGGAGGTCCTACGAAAGTAACACAAGCGTTAGGGGGACACGCCGGCAGGGGTCCGGCGGAGTCCACTCCGACGCTCAAGTTAGTAGGTTGTCCGATTGATAGTGAGAAGGAAAGATAGTATGCAAAGATGAGAGATCGTAACCCCCTTACCAGAAGGGTTGAACTACCTTTTATACTGGTGTCGGCCGACTAGTCGTGCCCCCATTAGCGGCGCCACATTTTCGGTATTCAGGGCGCACCCCTGCTTTCGGTGTTACAGGGGTATCCTTTGAAACAGTCCATGTCGTTATCCTTTTCTATTTGGTTGGGACACTCGGGGCTCCCGAGGTCGGTTGTTGCGAGAACTCCGCCTCCCGGGGTGAACTCGGGAGTCTTTGGGTGCGATATCTCCCGAAGTACTCTCGGGGCCTTATCTTCCCGAGCACGGCCCCGAACGGGGGGCCCCGGGGCCCGAGGGGAGAGGTTAAGTCATGTCCCTGGCTTCTTCATCCCCCGTGTCGGGCACAAGCTATCCAGCACCATCACAAGTCCCTCCCTTCAAGTCTGATCGAAGGAGGTGTGACTGACTGATCGAACTAGTGCCGGGATGAAGAAGCTGCATTCGTCCAAGTTTTTGCTTTAAGCAGAGAAACCTTTCTGGATCGTATCTCTCTCATCCAGAGTTCCCAGGAATCCCCCTTTTAGTGCTTTCCCCAAAAAGACTTTTCCGCTTCCCGAAGGTTTATAACGATGCCTCTTTCTCTGGGATTAAAGGCGCATAATCTCCTTTCTGGAAGGTAGCAGGATGTTTCACGCGAGTGCGATAATGCCACGTGTTATAACGGCTATCCTCCCCGGTCCCCTTGGTCGTGTGCGGGTACAGCTAGCTCGCGATGATCGGCTGTCTAAGCGAAGCGGTTCCTGGCTTTCCACGCGTCCTCTCTCCATTGTGCCTAAGCGGATGCCTGCCGAGATATAAGGGGGGAGAAAGCAGACACCGGCCTTCATTTCTGGTTCGGCGACTGGGTGCACTGCGGCGTTCTATCCTGTAGAGCTTCTTCTGCGTGTGAGTACTTCATCTTCTTCTCCCTTTCTGTCTAGGGGTCATGGAGGGCTATCGAGCGGAATGGTACGAATCGGCCTCTTAGAGAGTGAGGCCAAAGGCCCTGCAAGCTGCCATCGAGGCTTATGGGGTCCCTGCCGAGATGGCAATGGTCATCCCTATCGTAGACCAGAAACCCGTGGAGCCCCCAACAGGCATGCTGACCTTCTTCTTAGGACAGATGGAGCTAGGGCTTCGTTTTCCTATCCCCCCATTCTTCACAAATATAGCTTCTTATTTTAACATTCCATTGCATCAGATGACTCCTAATGCCTTCGCTCAGATGAGGGGGCATATATTATCTTCAAGCTTTTCGGTCTCCCTTTGACTCCCCATCTTTTCCATTCCTTCTTCCTCCCGATAGGATCGAGAGGAGTTTTCAGCATCACGGCCCATCCGGGCCATAAGTTTCTGGGAGGATTTCCTTTTTCGCACAAAGGGTGGAAGGAGAAATTCTTCTTCATTCGCCTATCGTCACTGCCCTTCAGCCCTCTATGTTGGATAGCAAATTTGCCGACTCCGCCCCTCTTAGAGGGCTTTCTTCATAGCCCCGCGTATCATCATGCTAGAGAGGTACTTTCGGGCATGGAGTTTAGTGGCCTAGGGCTGGTGCAGAGTGAAGAGCTTATGTACCGGGCGGGCCTTAGCCCTAAAGTAACGCAGATCAGCCCCACCCTAGGTATGTTCGTCTCTTTTTTCCATGCACATTGGTTCCGACTGATGCTTTTTCTATTTGACTTCTGCAGAGGAAGTCATGTATGCCAAGGCGATGAATCGACTCATCAAGTGGGAGGAGGCCAACAAGGAGACCCTGAATCCTCCTCTGATTGTTTCTAACACTCCTTCCGCCCCCGCCGAGTCCACCGAGGGCCTGCTGTCTCGCCTCATGAGGTCGCTCCCCCCCGAGGGGATCGATGTTACTGTTACATCCCCATCAGCCGAAAAGCAAGCGCCCCTAGCCCCGCCAGCTGCGCCAGTAATGGATTCCTCCTCTAGGGGTGGCTCCCCCTCAGGCATGAGCAGCCCTGACAGGGGGGGGGACTTAAAATCCACTTCCTTCATCACCCCGACGGTTATCCAGCCCTTCGGTCGGCAGAAGCGGCGGCTCCCCAAGGGCTTGGGCCCTTCCTGGAAAAAGCGATGTCCCATCCGCTCTTCACCTTTGCCCTCGGTGCCTGAGGAAACGGCTCCGCCTACCGAGGTAGCCTCGCGCACATCAGCCTCGCCCGTTTCCATTCCGAGGTGGCCACCCTGGTGTCCCCCTTCTTGCTCCTTCGACCCAGCTATCCCTCCAACGGGTAAGGAGGCGTTGCGTATTCAATTCCGTATGAAACTAGATCGTCTAAGGGAGAGATTGGATGCAGCATTGGAGGCCTCCGTTCGGTCTTCCTCCACGGTGCAATTGAAGGAGACTCCGACTGAGAGGGCTTTGCCGGAGGGGATTTCTAGTCCTGAAGGGATGGACTCTGATTCTCCCGGTGTGCCTACTGAAGCTCCTGCCGTCCAACAACCCCCCGTTCGCCCGCTCTCTCCGTCGCTCGAAGAGCGGGGCGACGTACCCTCCAGCCGAGGTAGTCGTGCGAGCCTTTACCGGGCCGCTAGCCGGACTTCGGAAGACCCTTCTATAGGTGCGAATTATTATAGTATTTGATTGTTATTTTTTGTCCGGCTGTTAATCTTTTGATGTGGTGGCAGGCAGTTGAGGATTGCCTAGTAATCGGCCGGGGCCTGTATTCTGGGCCCCAAATGGAGGTCTTACTCCATCGAGCAATACAGGCGGAGGCTGCCGCAGGCCTCTAGCATCAGGCCAGGGTGATGCAGGCAGGCGTCAGCAGAGCTCTCCGCGAAGAAGTAGAACAGCTGAGGAAGCTCTTGCGAGATACAGAGCAGACCCTCGAGAACTCCCAGCACTGGGAACGCCTGGCGTCCGAGAAGGCCATGTCAGTTACCCGGGATCTTCTTCGGGTGACGTAGGAGAGAGATCAACTCCAAGTGAGAGAGAAGAGGCTGTTAGGCCAGATGGAGTCGGACCTCCTACTGGCCACTGACCGCACCTTTATCCTTGAGGATGACCTGATCCAGGCTCGTTCGGACGAGTGGGCTGTGTCAGAAAGGCTCCGAGAGGCTTTGCTCGAACATGACGATACGCCCGCGGAGATTAGGTGGGTGAGACGTTCTCTAGAGGCGGCTGAGGCCGAGCTTCTCGCCCTTCGTGCTAGTACTTCTAGTTCTGAGGCAGCTGAGGCCAATTGGAAGGTGAAGTTCCTGGAGTCGGAGGAGTTCCGCGTTATTATGACCGACCAGGTTATGAAGCGCTTGCAGTAGGGCTTCCATGGAGCTATTGATAAGCTGAACAAGGAACAGCTCCTCCCTCCTAAAGCGGATCCTCAATTGTAAATGCCCCCCCCCAACTATCTAGAGGTCTTTTCTTGAAGTCTCGATCTCCTGGGGCCTGATTTCGGCCCGAGGAGCAAGTCTTGTTGTAATAAATTTGACTTTTAGTGTAATTACTTTCCTGCTTACCTACGTGTGTGCCTTTGCGGGATGCGCCTTCAAGACGGACTTTATAAGTCAAATCCTTGCACCCTGCTTTTATGTCTGCGTCAGCTCCTTGCTGATCTTTTCCCGTTGAGGTGCAGGGGTGGTTTTCGAACCGTCTCCTCCATATTATTCGTGATCTCATTGATTGGACCCATTAAGAGTCGTGGGTTCCTAGGCGCAGTAAGGGCGCGTCAGTCGAAAAGACATTTGGCGTTACTGCATCTGCCACGCCTTAACTGTTGGGAGAGACTTTCATCGTTATAAATAGGGGGAGAGGGGGAGCAAGTCTCCTCCATCCCTCTTGCTGTTGTTGCTTGCTTCCTTCCTTCCTTCTTGCGGGCGTCTTCCATGCCCCTCCTTCAAAACACCGTGGGGCTCTTGGCTGAGGGACCAGACAGGGACAGAGACTTCCTTGCCACACCCTTTGCCGGGGAGCATGGTGGAGATGATACCCCGGGTCTCTTTGAAGCTCCTAGGGGATGTTAGGGCTCCCGGGTATCTGAAGAGTTCAGAAAGGACCTTACCCGGCTCTCCAGGGAGCATGGGGGAGATTATGTCTCCGGATGGCTGTCTCCTGCGCCAGCAAGCGCCATCCTCTTCCAAGTCCCTGTTTTCCCCATGTTTTGGGCGGAGGGTGGTGTTTTGTGGGATACGTCATCAGGGGCGGTAGGACTGCCGCCGTTAGCTTTTCTCTTTCTTTTCATTGAGAAGCTGCGGGAGCTGTCCCCCTTCTCCTGTTAAGGCAATTTTTCTTTGCGTCTTTACGCGCTCCGGGGAGAAATTGCAGTCACCGGCCCCCCCTCCTCTTTTTTCTGCCTCTTTACGGCAAAGATCGGGGGTATCCTGATGGAGCCAAACTACTCATGTGTCACCTCAGGCATCAATCTTCATTCTGGACCACCAAGAGGGAGTACCAGAGCTACTCATGTGTTACTTCGGGAATCCATCTTCGTCCCAGACTGCTCAACGGGAGTACCCAGGTGGCTCATGTGTTACCTTAGGCGTCCATCTACATTCAGGACCACCCGGGGGGAGTACCCGAGCTACTCATGTGTTACCTCAGACATCCATCTCCATCCGCTACCCGCAGACTACTTGATGTGTCTTTAGTAACTCACCGAGATGTATATCTTCATGTATTGCTTCATGTAAATAAATAATTCCTTTCGGATACTTTTCTTTGTTCTGTCAGTTCTTCCGTGAGTGTGTTCACCGTGTTGTTTTAGCTTTGAAACCGGTTAAGTTCCTCGTGTAGTGAAGTAGTAGAATCCGGGTTTGCCCGGTTGGGTGCGCGTGCCTTAGACCAAGCCTACGTACCCCGGGCGTAGGCTGGATCGTGGAGTATTAGGGTTTTAGATTGCTTGGCCAAGCGCGTAGGCCTCGAACCAAGCCTAAGTACCCCGGGCGTCAGCTGGACCTGCGGGGTATTAGGGTTTTAAATTACTTGGTTGGACACGTAGGACCTAAACCAAGCCTAAGTACAACGGGCGTCGCTGCTGGACCGTGGGGTATTAGGGTTTTAGATTACTTAGCTGGGCACGTAGGTCCCGAACCAAGCTAAGTACCTCGGGCGTCGGCTGGACCGCGAGGTATTAGAGTTTTAGATTACTTGGTCGGGCGCGTAGGTCCCGAACCAAGCCTAAGTACCCCGGGCGCGGGGTATTAGGGTTTTAGATTACTTAGCCGGGCGCGTAAGTCCCAAACCAAGCCTAAGTACCCTGGGCGTCGGCTGAACCGCGGGATATTAGGGTTTTAGATTACTTGGCCGGGCGCGTAGGTCCCGAACCAAGCATAAGTACTCCGGGCGTCGGCTGGACCGCGGGGTATTAGGGTTTTAGATTACTTGGCTGGGCGTGTAGGTCCCGAACCAAGCCTAAGTACCCTGGGCGTCGGCTGGACCGCAGGGAATTAGGGTTTTAGATTACTTGGTCGGGCGCGTAGGTCCCAAACCAAGCCTAAGTACCCCAAGCGTCGGCTGGACCGCGGGGTATTAGGGTTTTAGATTACTTGGCCGAGCGCGTAGGTCCCGAACCAAGCCTAAGTACCCCGGGCGTCGGCTGGACCGCGGGGTATTAGGGTTTTAGATTACTTGGCCGGGCACGTAGGTCCCGAACCAATCCTAAGTACCCCGGGCGTCGGCTGAACCACGGGGTATTAGGGTTTTGGTTACTGAGTCGCACATTTGTTATTTTGAATGAAGCATCCCATTTTATTACTTAATTTTGCTGCAAGCGCACAGAGAGACATAGACAGTTGCTCCAAGGAAATTGCAAATCATACCAAGACAAGAAAGACCGGGGACGTCAGTCACACTGAGACCTCCTATGTTTCTTTCTTTTTCTTCAGCAGCTATTCTTCCAGGCCCCGTGGGTTCTTCCTAGACTCGGCCCTGACTTCGCCACTGTAGCACCTCCGTGAAACTAGCTGATCCCCTCGGACTTCCACCACTCGATCGACCACCGGGAATTTGATCTTGTGGTGGTATGCAGAGACCATCGCCTGGAAGGTACTGAGCGCTAGCTGGTCGACCCAGGATGACATTATAGGAGGAAGGCGCGTCCACAATTAAGAAAGGAGTCCTCCGAGTCCTTTCAAGCCTGTCGTTACCCAGCGAGAGTACAAGGTAATCTGCCCTAATGGCTGTACGCGATATCCCGTGAAGTCGAATAAGGGGGTTGAAACGAGGATTAGTTCATCCTCGTCTATCTGCATCTGCTCCCAGGCCGCTCTGTACAGGATATTCACGGAACTCCCTGTGTCAACGAAGATGCGTTTTACCTCATAATTGGCGATGCGGGCTATGATCACTATGACATCCTCATGGGGAGCTTCCACTTCTTTGAGATCGGATGGTCCAAACGAGATAGTCGGGCCTGCCACTTGGCTTCGACTTGTCCCAATGGAGTAGTTTTCCAACCGCCGGGTGTACGATTTCCGAGCTCGGTTAGAGTCGCCCTCGGTAGGTCCTCCGGAGATGACCCCTACGTGGCCAGAAGGGGGGCCTCGCGTAGGGGCTTTGCCCTTTTGGGGATATCTCTCCAAGGATAGGGATCTTCGGGGCGCGGGCCCCCGGCTTCTGCCTCTAGATCACGATCGGGACCGTGGTCGGTTTTCGTTTTCCCTTGCAGGGCATCGATGAGGGGAAAGGCTTCGTCGTGGTGACCTTCGGTGATACCCTGACTTGTTCCATTTCCTCCAAGGTTTGGTCTCCGCTTCTTCAGTGAACTTTTTCTTCAAGGCATGACACTCTTCTATGGAGTGAGTCGAACTGCCATGTTAACTGCAGTACTTGGCCGCTGCCTCCAGCTATTCGGTGTCTACTATTTCCACCAGCCGACGCCTACTAGCCCAATGGTCTTTTCCGCGCAGCAGATCTTTTCCCTGATGATGGAGCCGAGGGCTCCTTCCTGTCTGCCCGAGGGGCTGCCGAAGGAGGAGGAGATCCAGCTTTCTGGCATTTGTTTCTTTTGTTGTTGCATCATTGTTATTCGGTTGTTTGTGCGTATTGGTAGCATGCTCCATACCTGCGCCGTTGCATACTGACGACTGTTGGCTTCCATATAATTAAGTTGTCGTCAATCATTTAGTTGCTTTGTCACTCAACCACTTGTTGCGGTAGTTGCTAGTATGCGAGCAACCGTCCTGTTATGCCACACTCGACCACTCATATATAGTGGATGTTGGAGTTGTAGGCAAGCAGTTGACACCCTCACTGTTATTTTTGAGGGATATTAGAGTTGTTGGTGACTCCCCCTTTATCTCGGGGTTTTTGGAGTAGTTGGCTCCCCAATATCCTGTCCACTCAAACACATATATCAGTGGTATTCGTTGAAGTGTGTACAGTTGTCACAACCCTACTCACTTGGCCACACAGATGTGATGGGTTGGTGGCTTGATTGGCGTCAGGGGCGACACATATCATTGCATCATATGCATCTATTACATTTTATGCATTTTCTTATGTTTGTTGCATTTATATGAGCTACGATTGCTGCATTTGGTTGACATGCATGTATGTTTGATACTATGTTATCTCGTATGTTTCACATTGTTTTATACATGCTTAGATGTCCTCTGTTTCCTATAGACTGTACACCGTTATTTCTGTTGCTTGTTATATCTTTTATGATGTCATGCATTTGTCTACTTTTTAACTCACAGAATCAGTCCGGACTCACCACCCCTACCATCCATTTTTGTTTCAGGTAGCAGGTAGATGCATTACTTTGACCTAGAAGAGGATCCAGTTGTCAGTCTCACCATGTTGATTCGTTTTGGAGTTGTCTCAGGGTTTAGTTTATTTTTCATAATTGCTTTATTTTCTGCACTTCGTGAGTTTCGCATTTTTATTTCTTAGATTGTATATATTTTATTAATTCGGTATTATCGTAGTAGATTTATGTTTATATGTTACTTGACTGGCGTGTTCGTTTTAGGGATTTATACTGAAGTTTTATTTTGATTATAGACTCTCTACTACTTTTAAATTTTCTTAAAGATATTAACTGCGTGGTTGTGGATTTACTTTACTATTGTGATGCCAGCCGTGTTTGGCTAAGCTATATTTTGTAGAGTGTTATGTATTATTTGTCCCAACTTGTCCGTCATACAAGTGAGATGCTGTCTGATTTTCAGTAAGCATATGTCTCTGGGGAGTGACATAATAAAGTTTTGTGCCGTATTAGTTTTCGTCACAGATTTGCAATGAATTCTACGATGAAAAACAAATTCGTCATAGAATTTGCGATAAATATTCATTATTTCATCGTGAAATTTGGTGACAGCTAATTCTAAACGATAATATTTTTGTTGTAATTTTCGTCGCAAAATTTATCACAAATTAACTTTTTTCTTTGTAGTGTTGGGTTGCTCTGATCACTTCCAGGCACCCTGTCTCACTCAGGTCTACACCACAGGTTTGCACGGGCTATCCATAACATATCAAAATCGCTCCACTACATATCGCCAATCTGCAATCCAGGCACTTGGATCATTTTTATTTTTATTTTTTATTTTATTAATAAATAATTCTTTAATCTTATAATATACCCCGTGAACATCTAAAATATTTTATTTTGAATATTATAACCCAAGAGGGAATACTGAATTCTAGAGAAAAAATCTTATTGACTTAAATTCACTTTAACACAACTCCTAAATTTTAAAATCTTAAACACTAAATACATATAATATATCTCATGAACATCTAAAAGTTTTTATTTTGAACACTATAACCAAGAGAGAAGATTGAATTCTAGAGGAAAAATCTTATTGACTTAATTAAACCTATTATAACCTAACCCGTAAATTTTAAATTCTAAACACATATAATATATCTCCAAAAAATTAAAAAAAAAATAACTTATTGCATCTGGGTTTAATCTAGGCACTCTAAATCCGTATGGGCGTATGGGTGTGCGATGAACAGTCTGCAACATAGTGTCTGCAAGTCACTTCTTAACCAACAACTGTGCTATGCACGTGGGGACTACAAGTCTCTTCTTAACGTTAACCCATGTTATGGACAATAAATTATTGCAATTCCTAAAGTATCATAATTGTTAGGAGAAGATGGCATGTGGTCCTGCAGCATCAATAATGCAATCTTATATAGCACGGATAATAGATATATGATAGCGTATCTGGATCAGATAGGGATAGATTCTCAAGATGCTAGCTATAGTAGTTTCTGCTATATGCCTTCTTGTATACTTTTTGAATTTCTCTCTAACATGACAATTCCAATTTTTATATAGCACAGACATTCTCTCAGCAGTACAAATAAGGCGGGTGTGGAACAGAAACATGCCATGGACAATCATGCATCATTGTATCAGTGGAAATGCCAAGGGTTGCTTGATGCTGTCTGTTTACCCTGAAGTGTGAACGATCAAGGAAAAGGAATAATTGTGGGCGGAAAAATATTGATAGGTGAAAGGTAAAGAAAGAAGAGAGAGGAAAAGGATATCTCCAACGTGGAAGAAAGAAAAGAATGATAGAGGATGGTTTGTGGGTGCAGCTGCGGTCATGAATCGCGCACCCGGCGAGCTCGCCGGCTTCTTGGCTGCGATTTCATCAGGGAAATTATTGGTTACCAGAGTTTAGGAGCTTGTCGCTCGAATTTATCTGAGAAGGATGAAAATTTCATTCCATCCGATTTTAAATCGAAGATACAAATTAAAAAAAAAATTTGTGAATCCATCCACGAATCATTCTTTCGTACGCCCGTACCTTTTCCGGAGTCTATTCCTTGCCTTTGTCCATGGGAGTGGATACCATGTTCCGCCTCACATTTCATGCCAAATATTTTTTTTTCCTCCCAACATCTAATGCCCACCAAAATCTTTTCCTTTACCATCTGTCATGTGGTGTGTTGGAATTAAGCATTTCATACAAAAATAAAATAGATATACTTTTGAAATATATTTTAGATATTTTTAGTATTGATCGATGTAAAGAAAATAACGTACAAAAATTTCTAGTCGAGGAAAGAAATGAAACCACATTAAGAGCTCCCCATTTTGGTCCAGAAATGAAACCTCATTAAGAGCTCTCCACCCTAGTATATATCAACCATTTTATTCTCAAGGGAACTTTTAATTGGTTAGAGGGTGACTAATTTATTATAATGAGATAGGGATTAATTTTCATCCGATGCATGTCCTCGGAGAAAAAACTCTTCCCACCTCTAGTGACTAAATGGACAGCTATAAATGAATCTAATTTATCTTCTTTCATATAACTCAAACAATAACCATGAAAAATATCTAAGAAGAATATAATCATCTTTTAACACTACCAATCACTTTGATAGTGTTAACCGTCCTTTTGAATTCATTCTAAATGATTACTACCTTTTTAAAGATACCTTCATTATAAGCGAATTATTGACAATTTTTTTTAGCCAAAATAGATTATACCAGTAACTTTACTGTTCAAGTTTAATCTTGATGATCACTGGTCACTAATATTAAAAAAATACCAATCAAATCATTGTAATTATATCTATCAGCTAAAATAAATTTTGACAAGTTACTTGATTATATCTGTGGATTTTGAGCATCTGCAACGGTACGTTAATCGAGCGTTATAATGCTCGATTAATGTATCGTCCACGTTAAAGCCGTTGCGGCGAGCACGTTAATACGCTGACGCGATGAACACGTTTAGATATTTGAACGCGTTCATCGCGTATGACATGACATCCTCAATGGATTATTCTTTGGATCACGAGACCCCTGATCAGTCAAGCTGATCAATCAGGATGACCTGGACCGATCAGACAAGAGCCTGATCGGTCAGCTTGACCGATCAGCACTCCCCTGATCGGTCAAGCTGACCGATCAGGGGATTTGGGTTTATTAAATCCCTGATAGGGGATTTAATAATTTAATAATTTAAATTTTAAATAATGATAAAAATATTTAAAAATATTATTATTATTTATTTTAAATAATAATCATTTAAATTAGCAAATAAAATTGAAAATAAAAAATATGTAGGTAAGAGAACGATATGTGAGAGAATATGTATGTGAGAGAATATATATGTGAGATAATATGTATGTGGCATGTGGGTCCCACAAATAATGGGGTTGAATGTTAAACGAATGTGAGAGAATGAAGATGTTAATGTTAATGTGTATGTGATATGTGAGTCCCATACTTTTTGATGAGATGGTAGGTGTTATAACGTGAAAGGAGTTAAACAGTTACGGATGCCCTAAGTCTGCGACTCACACCAATCATCAAAGATATTGGCGGATATAATGTGAGAGATTATAATTACAGTAAAAGTAAAAAATATTTAAATTTAAGTAAGAGTTAAAGATGACGCAAGATACATTCGGTGAGATAATGAGACTCAAAAGCATGATATTAGACATAGTAGATACTAGATACTACATCAACTTCTAATTCGACTCTAACTTAGTGTTTGTCCCCACGTGATCAATTGATGACTAATACGTGTGATATTATCACATTGAGATTTGAGGGTAAAATCATGATAAGATCGGTATATCTATTTTCCCCACGCGCTAGCCAAAGCATTCAAGTTAATAATATCCGTGATTTCTCTTTCATATTAACCCTAACACAGATTAACGAGGACGTTGAGATGAACAAATCACATTTTGTCACTTATTTCTATAATTTGAGTTCACTTCCATAACAAGAATGTGATTTGAATATATTTTTATACCCTGCCTAAATCTTTCCCTGCATAAAATCGTTATACTATTTTTTTTTTATCATTTTGAATAATTTATCTTTCTCTCTGTCTATGTATACTAGGATGTCTGGATTGGAATACAGTGCATAGTAATTACTTTTTTTTACAAATTTATTTTGGATATATTATATGTATTTATGATTTAAGATTTTAAGATTTAGATATTAAGTTAGGGTTTAAGCCAATAAAATTTATCTCTCTAGAGTTTAGGCTTTCCTCTTAGGTTATACTATTCAAGATAAAAAATTTTAGATCCACACGGGATATATTTATATATTTAGTATTTAAGATTTTAGGATTTAGAAGTTGAGTTATAATGGGTTTAAGCCAATAAGATTTTTTCGCTAGAATTCAGTCTTCCCTCTTAGGTTATAGTGTTCAAGATTTTAAATTTTTGATGCTCACAAGATATAAGTAATGTATTTAGAATTTATATTAGAAAATTTTGATTTTTAAAAAATAAAAAATAAAAATAATCTGGGCACTAGGTGCCCGAATTGTTTTTTTTTAAAATTAATCCGAGTGCCTAGACTTCAATCCAGGTGTCCCGACTGGGGTCACGCATGGGCACGGGCAAACAGTATGCAACGGAGTCGTTGATATATACACACAAACACACACACATAAATAATATCCTACCTGATGCTTCCTAAGCGTCATGAGCGACGTGTTAGTGATATGAGAGAAGTGTCCTAAGGCAATCGCCTTATGATGTAAACATTTATATTAATAAATGATAATTCACTATTTGAGTATACATGTTTTGTGTATTTGATTGGGATCTTAAACTCATCTACTGAATGTCCGCAATACAATTCACAGCATAAGAGAATTTGTGATGGGATCACAACTAGTGATTATCTCTAATGTGCAATTATAAAGTATTGAAATTATCCCTAGTCGATGAATTGATAAAAACGGACACTATCAATTTTGTTGAGACTAGCATGAGTTATTCTCTAATCAGCTGATTTTCACTAGCTGGTGACATTGGGATGTCCGGAGATAAACATGGATGCTAGTTAAGGGAACTAGTTCATTGGAGTGACTAGCTGTAAAACTTCATATGATTATCTATAAAGATATGTCAATGAAGTTCTTATTGCAGCTTAAGTGCGATGTTCCTTTGACTTGCGGTGTTCAAGTCATCTTGGTCATGGAGACTTATACTTTAACATCTTAAGCAAGCATCTCCAAGGAGGTGTGAACCCAGGATGATTGGGTATGAGCCGAAGTGCCCGAAGATGTTTGAACAGCCTACAAAGGATTCACCACTCCTTGCGAGGAGATGTATACCCAGGCCTATCGTCGGATTGTTACTCAAAACCTCTGGCCAGAGTATATCATGTTAAGAGTGCGAGTCTCTTAAATACATGAGAGTAATTAGAAATCCAAAGGACGAGAAAGACATTACTTGGGCTAGGTGTGACATAGTCAGCCTAGTGGGGACTGACACAAATAGACCGTGTCCTGAACCAAGTGGGTATAAGATGGTGAAGGGAATGGGGCACGACTCATTAGAGCTGCTGAAGGGTTTCAGAATAATTTCTTCTGAGGTCAAATCCGTTGATTTTTCGATTAATTGGGAGTCATGATGTACTACTAGGTGCCACTCATGATCGTTCTATAATTGGTTGATTATAGACGGCCAACATAAATCGAAAGCCGATTTAGTCACACGCACTATGAGTAATCCGAGGGATTTAAAACGAGTTGAAAATTGGATTTTCCGATCAAGAGAAATAAGTCGAATCTGAGTTAATCAGAGGCGCAATGGAAGCTAAAATTAGCTAAGTCTTTTGAAGGCTTATTGAGCGAATTAAATGAGTTTAATTCGCGATTGGTGGGGCTTGATTGGCCGGCCAAGGAGGGTGCCAAACCCCTTGGTTTGGCCGGCCACCTATTGGGGAGAAAACCAATTAATTTTGGTTTAATTAATAAAATAAATTTAGTGTGATTTGTTTTATAAATTATGAATAAATAAATTTGTATAAAGAAATTTATATAAATAAATTTATAATTTATTCTTTTTATGGAAGTTAAAATAATCCATGAATTGGTTTATTTTAAATTTATAAAATCAATTATGAATTGATTTTTCCATAATAAGAAAGTTTATAAATTTCTTATAAAATTTATTCCATAATTTAAAAGAGAAGAAAAATTTGTTTTATTATAACTTAGTTATAATAAGACTAGGCTTAACAGAATAAGTCATAAGAAATTTTATAAGATAAAAATTCTTATGATAACTAATTCCGTTAATTCTGTTAAAGAGGAGACTTAGCGAGGGAGAAGCAACTATATAAGGAACCATAGGCAAGCCTTGGATTCCCAATCAATAATCGTGTATTGATATAGAGCTCCCTCTCTCTATCTCTTTTATCTTCTCCTTCCCTTCTCCCCACCTAGGGCCGGCGCCCACATTGAAGCTTCTAGGGCCGGCGCCCCTTGAAGAACCTTCCTCCATCTAGGGCCGGCGCAAACCCCTCCTCCCCTCTTGGTTGCCGTGAGCTATCAAGAAGAAGGAGAAGCCAACCAAGAAGAAGAAGAAGCGGATCTCATCTCCTTCCCTCTCGGAATTCGATTCCGTTTCTTGGTGGTTAGTTTCCTATTTTTCTCTTGTTCTTCTTTGTTGTGCCTATAGAGAATCTAGTAGTTCTCGTCGGCACAAAACTCGTGACTTTGCGAAGTCATCCCGAAGAGAACTCGGCGTGGACGCGAATAGAGGCGAAGCTTCCAAGGGACGCTACGGTTGGATCTCGTCCCTTACTTCGAGTTACGCGAGGTACTTAGTAAATTAGTTTACTTTTCCGCAAAGTTTTAATTTATGATTATGTCAACACATCATAAGGTTGCATGCTAGATACGTGGTTAAAATAATTTAGGAAATTATTTTATGCTAATTCTTCCGCTGCACGTAAAAATTTAAAATTTTACGAACCCGTATCCTTGTCGACATGCACCCGGTCCCAACAGTGGTATCAGAGCGAGTTAGTGTTCGACATAATCATAAAATTGTTTTGCGGAAAACTTTGTCATAATCTCAATTTTGGAAAAAATTTTCAATTATGGAAACTTTCCAATTATAATAAATTTTAGATTTAGGAATTTCTAAGTTTGGAAATCCTCATGAAATTTCGCAAACATTTGAAATATCCTAGTTTCTAAAAATTTTATAATAATTGTGAAAACTTCCCATCTTTGGAAACTTTCCAATTTTGGAAATTTTCTATTTTAGAAATTTTCCAACTTTGGAAATATGTAAGTTTTCTTTGTACCAGAAACTTACAATTATTCTGAAAACTAATTTATGAAATCTCGCAATTTTGGGCACTTTCTTTTAAGAAAGTCTAGACAAATTCATGGACAGTTAATTGACAATTAAATTTGAATTGGTCTTTAAATTGACAACAAAATTCTTTATTTTGGATTGAGCCTCGGGGAGCCGTCCAATTTAAAGCTAGTTGTTGTAATTTAATTTCCCAATTTTTAATTGAAATTGTCATGTTTGATTTGGATTGAGCCTCGGGGAGCCGTCCAATTGGATTTACAACAAATTATTTTTCTTTGGGTATCTGAGCCTCGGGGAGCCACCCTTAGAAAACGATTTGTTGTAATTAATTAAATCCATGAATAAAATATGCTTAAGAGGTGATGCTCTTACATATTGTTGTCTCCAAAATTAATTAGGAAAATGGTTTCCTATAGAGTTTCTTAATTGAGATTTTCATGAAAATAATATGTGGTTGAATTAAGGGAATTGTCTCTTAATTTAATAAGTTTTGATTTAGAGAAATCAAAGTCTTGAACATATTATTTCCGAAATTGATTATGACAATTTAGGAAATTGTTTCCCAAAACAATTCCTTTAATAAAGTATGAAATTAGAATGAGGAAATCCGGTTCCTAATTCAATTCATGAGACTTGATAAATTAAGTCACATACATACTTTATTAAGGAAATCGTTAGTCATGACATAATCATATGTCATGAATGTGCTTAGAAAAGATGAGACCCAAAACCCCTTACAAAATATTAAGGCTAACACCTTCCATTAATATGGTTAGAACCGGAGTTTTGTTTCTCGTTTGGGTTGATGGACACATCCATGCCCGACTTGAACCTCAACATGTTCAAACCATGGAATTAGTTTATGGATAATATAGTTGGAGTCAGAGGTCAATCCTTAGTTTTGGTTGTTGGACATCCAAGCCTGACTAAATGGTTGAATGAGCTCCAACCATATTAAAACTATTTCTTGATTAATGGGTCAGCCTTAAGCTTGGAGCATCGATTTGTTGTGCCACAGCCAAGGTCGATGTAAAGAGAGGTGCAGTTGGGTGCTATGTAAAATGTTACATACTTGTTAATGAGTTAACAACCCAATGATTTATGCAAACATTCAATTAGTTGATAGCATAAAGTGATAGTTACATATATGTGATATGTAATTGGTGTAATTACCTACCTTCATAGCTAAGAAAAACTTGATGGCCACAGTCATGGTTGTTCTTATCTATGGTTGGATATCAACCTATTTGGAGATGTTCCTACGATCTCCCGAATTGATAAAAAGGGTTATTCAATTTGAAAAATAAATAGGATTTTATTAATGTATGTTGATACATTCTTTAATCAATCTTCTCACATAAACTCAATTTGTATTTCTAGGTTAATCACTCGATCATGTCTTCTCTGAATTTGCGTTCCATTTTGGACACCAACAAACTGACTGGGCCAAACTTCATGGACTGGCTTCGAAACCTGAGGATAGTCCTCAAGGCAGAGAAGCTTGCTTATGTCCTTGAAAATCAACTTCCCAACCATCCTCCAGAGAATGCAACTCCAGACCAATTGTTGGCCTATCAGAAACATGTGACCGATTCTGAAATGACGGGTTGCATCATGCTAGCATCTATGGTACCTGAGCTGCAAAAGCAGCATGAGCATATGGATGCTTATACCATCATCTTCCATCTTCATGAGTTATTTGAAGAGCAGGCGAGATCCGAAAGGTTCGAAGTCTCTAGACTCCTCTTCACCTCAAAGATGCAGGAAGGCACTTCTGCCTCACAATTCGTGTTAAAGATGTTGGGGTACATTGAGCGACTGGGCACACTCGGCTTTGCAATGGATCATGAACTAAGTATTGACTTAATTCTGAATTGTCTGCCCAAAAGTTGTTCACAATTTGTGATGAACTATCGGATGAACAAGCTGGAGACTACCATTCCTGAGTTAATCAACATGCTGAAGGCTGTTGAGCCCGCTGTAAAGCAGGATCAAAAGGCGGTACTGTTAGTTGGTTCCTCGAAGAAAGGTTCTAAGAGGAAGGCCAAAGAACAGAACAAAGGGAAGAAGAAAAAGGCCAAGAAGACTGAAAAGAAACCGAAAGGAACTTGCCATCATTGTGGCAAGGAGGGTCACTGGCGAAGAAACTGCAAGGCTTCTCTTGAGTCCTTGAAGAATAAGGCATCCGATGCCCCTTCCTCTTCAGGTATCTTCGTTATTGAATGTCACTCTATTTCCTCAAATACCTGGGTACTTGATACTGGGTGTAGCTCACATATATGTAATGACATACAGGGGCTAAGGAATAGAAGAAGACTTGTCAAAGGAGAAGCAAATATGCGAGTTGGAAATGGAGCAAAGATTGCTGCTGTTGCCATCGGAACCTATTTGCTAAAGCTCCCCATTGGACGTGTCTTAGAATTGGATAATTGTTATTTTGTTCCTTCATTAATAAAGAACATTGTATCTATTTCATGTTTGAATGAAAAAGGTTATCATTTGACTTTTAGTAACAATTGTTGTTACATAACTTTAAATGACGTTCTTTATGGGAATGGAACTTTGTGCAATGGCATCTACACGTTAGATTTATCCAGTGACATTTTCAATATCGAAGTTAGCAACAAACGTGCTCGAATAGATAATCGAATAGGCTCCTACACGTGGCACTGTCGTCTTGGCCATATAAGTAAGAAACGCATGACCGAATTACACCGATATGGAATTTTGGAATCATTTGAACCCGGTTCATTTGATACATGCGAATCATGCTTAAAAGGCAAGATGACCAAATTACCCTTTTCCGGAAAAGGTAATCCAGTGGGAGAATTGCTTGGTCTCATACATACTGATGTATGTGGACCAATGTCAACTCTTGCACAAGGAGGCTATAGCTACTTCATCACCTTTATCGATGATCACTCACGATTCGGGTATGTGTTCTTGATGAAACACAAATCTGAAGCTTTTGAGAAATTCAAAGAGTTCAGAAATGAAGTAGAGAAATAGCTTGGCAAAAGTATTAAGATACTTCGATCCGATCGGGGTGGTGAATACTTAAGTCAAGAATTTCAAGATTATCTTAGGGACAATGGGATACTGTCCCAATGGACTCCGCCGTATACACCACAGCATAATGGTGTATCTGAGAGGCGCAACCGAACCTTGATGGACATGGTTAGGTCGATGATGAATCATGCAACTCTTCCAAAATCCTTTTGGGGCTATGCACTTAAGACAGCTGTTTACTTGCTAAACAGAGTCCCAACCAAGGTAGTCTCTACTACTCCATATGAGACATGGAATAGTAAGAAACCCCACTTAACTCATCTTAAGATATGGGGTTGTCCCGCTTATGTGAAGCGGACTGTATCAGACAAATTGGATGCTAAGTCTGATAAATGTCTATTTATTGGATACCCTAAGGAAACGAAGGGTTACCAATTCTATCATCCCTTGGAACAAAAGGTGTTTGTTTCAAGGCATGCTGTATTTCTAGAAAAAGAATTTCTTTTACAAGAAAACAGTGGGAGTGGCATTGAACTTGATGAAGTTCAAGAAACTCCAATAGATATTACAGAGACACCTAGTCTAGACCCACAACCAATACCTCATAATGATGAGCTATCAGTTGAACCTAAAACAACACCACCTCTTCGTAGGTCTGATAGGGCACGCAATATTCCAGAGAGATACGGATTTCTCGTAAGTGAATCGAACGACGTGTTACTCATATGCGATGACGAACCTATCAGTTATGAAGATGTTCTGAAAAGTTCAGAAAGGGACAAATGGCTTGAAGCCATGAAGTCGGAAATGGATTCCATGCACGAAAATCAAGTATGGGACTTGGTTAAACCACCTGAAGGGATTAAGCCCATAGGGTGCAAGTGGGTTTTCAAGAAGAAAACCGACATGGAAGGTAATGTTGTTACCTTTAAGGCTAGATTAGTGGCAAAAGGATATCGTCAAAAACAAGGAATTGATTATGACGAAACCTACTCGCCAGTAGCTATGCTTAAATCCATTCGGATGCTCCTAGCCATAGCAGCTCATTATGATTATGAGATATGGCAAATGGATGTGAAAACAGCTTTCCTTAATGGAAACCTGCTTGAGGATGTATACATGATACAACCTGAAGGTTTCACATCGGTTGATAAAACCAAAGTATGCAAGCTTCGACGATCCATATATGGACTGAAGCAAGCATCAAGGAGCTGGAATATCCGTTTTGATGAGACAATCAAAGAGTTTGATTTCTCACAAAATCAAACCTTGTGTGTACAAGAAGGTTAGTGGGAGTGCAGTCGTATTCCTAGTATTATATGTCGATGACATCTTACTTATAGGAAACGATATATCAGTTTTACAGACAGTTAAAATTTGGTTGTCCAAAACCTACTCCATGAAAGACCTGGGTGAAGCAACCTATATCCTTAGGATTAGAATCTATAGAGATAGATCAAAACGGTTGCTTGGTCTTTCGCAGTCTACATATATAGACCGAGTGCTAAAAAGGTTTAGCATGTCGAAATCCAAGAAAGGTTACCTTCCCATCAGGCATGGGATCAACCTTTCAAAGTCTATGTGTCCGCGCACAGAAGACGAGAGGATTTGCATGAATAAGATTCCCTATGCATCCGCAATAGGATCTATCATGTATGCTATGTTATGTACAAGGCCCGATGTATCGTATGCTTTGAGCGTCACAAGCAGATACCAGTCGGATCCGGGAATGGATCATTGGGCGGCTGTAAAGACAATCCTTAAGTACTTAAGAAGAACTAAGGATGTGTTCCTAATATATGGAGAAGGAGATATGGTAATACGTGGGTATACAGATGCTAGTTTCCAGACAGATAAGGATGACTCCAAATCGCAGTCTGGATACGTATTTACTTTGAATGGAGGCGCAGTAAGTTGGAAAAGTTCCAAACAAGACACCGTAGCAGATTCTACCACGGAAGCAGAATATATCGCAGCTTCGGAAGCAGCAAAGGAAGCAGTTTGGATCAAGAAGTTTGTCTCAGATCTTGGTGTGGTTCCAACCATTGATGAAGCAGTGCCGGTTTACTGTGACAACAATGGAGCTATTGCACAAGCAAAGGAACCAAGGTCTCATCAGCGATCCAAACACGTGCTTCGATGCTATCATCTGATCAGAGAGATTATAAGTAGGAATGACATACAAATTGAGAGGGTTCCCACTGAAAGGAATATAGCGGATCCTTTAACTAAGGCCTTGCCTCAAAGCAAGTTTGAGGGACATGTTAGAGCCTATGTTATTGGATACCGTAGCGATTGGCATTAGGCCAAGTGGGGAGTTTGTTAGTGATATGAGAGAAGTGTCCTAAGGCAATCGGCCTTATGATGTAAACATTTATATTAATAAATGATAATTCACTATTTGAGTATACATG